>JPYR01000586.1:2445-13106 GCA_000775305.1 Belgica antarctica | reverse complement strand
GCTTTGAACGAACGTCGGAAAATAAATTATTTGCCGATCGATTTGGTTGATAAACGAAAACTGAAATCCGCGCAAATCTCGAAGTTGAAACTCGAAAATCAAACTCGCGTCCGTTAAAAACTCACGCAATCTTCAATTTTATTTTCTGCAGTCTTTTGAACTCGTCGCACTTGCCGCAGACAATTTTGCCTTTCGACTTGAGATCTTCGTGTGTTCCTTTGTCGTGGCACACGATGTGGACCAGCTTCAAGTTGCCAACGGTAAAAATCTCACGGAAATAAGTCAGGACGGAGATTCCGGTGGATTTTTTGTTGTGAGTTGAGCAAAACTCGCCGTTGACGAGCATTTCGACGTTCCTTAGGATTGACGGGAAGATACTTCTTGAGATCTCGACTTGGTGGTCCAAGTTGAATATTTGAAACAGTACCACTGATTCTCTCGACGCGTAGGGGTTGATTTTGTGCTCATAAGTGCAGTTCCTGGCAGTCCAAATTCCGTGGCAACCGAAGCTGCCCAAATCATTGCACAACGCGACTTGAAATTTCCTGAACAAGTCGCTACCAATGATCTTTGATTTCGTCTCTGAATCGATTCGCCGTCGTTTAGCCTTTGTAGGCGTTGCATCAATCTCGTCTTTCGGCTTGTTGACAACGAACTTTACCTTGTAGGTTCGGTCGAAAAGGCAGCTGAAGTAGTCGACTCCGTTTAAAAACAAAAAAAAATCGTCGAGAAGTTCGTCAATCACTGCCCGTGCCTTGACATTGCTTCGATAAGCTAGCGATTTTGTCAGTTCATCCTTTGTTTTGTAGAAATATCCTTTGATCCGATCTTGTGCCTTCCTTCGCATTACATCTTCCTTTGTGATCAGCTTTGCGTCAAGTCCTTCGAACCAGCTCGGATCGTCTTGTCTCGATGAGTGAACAGTTTTCTCTTCGATTTCTCCTTGAATGTGGCTGAGTGCTTTGAAAACGTCGCTGTTTTGATTGTTCAAGACAAACTCACGAACGAGATCTCTTGCTTGCAGCACTTCGTGGTTGATCTTGCGGAATGATTCGATGATCAGTTGCAGGTCTAGAAATCGAAGTCTTGAAACAATTCATTGAAATCAAACTTCCAAACTCACCAGTCTTAATTTCTTCACCGTCTGCAGCGACGATAATCAGTGACTGTGCGGGGATAGTTAAGAAGTATTCTTCTTCAGTTGAATCGATCAACGATCCGTCAGTCAGGAACAAATTGAAATTTTTAATGTCAAATTTCTTCTCGATTTTGCTTCTAAATGCCTCGAGGCTGCTTGCTGCGACTCCATACTTCTTCGATCGGTCACTATTTAACGAAACTTTAAAGCCCTTCACAGGATGGTTCTTTGTGCTTGACTTGGAATTTCGAAAGAAACTTAACATCTTGAAAATCTTGCTTTGTTTTGATCTTCGAAAATCACCGAGAACTATAACAACAAAAAGTGTGACATTGCGGCACCGCAAATATGGAAGACACCGCAAATTTAGATTCTTCCGAGTTGGGAACGAAGAAGTACTGGGATGACAGCTATACAACGGAGATAAAGAACTATCTAAGTCATGGTGATCCTGGCGAGGTCTGGTTCGACGAGAGCAGCCAGTTCCGAGTGATAAAATGGATGAACAGCTCGGAAATCAAGAAAGACAACTCGATTCTTGACTTGGGTAAGTTTGCTGGGTAGTTTTCCGCTGCTGTGTCTTCACTACGCTTTCTTTTTAGGCACCGGCAACGGAATGATGCTGATTGAGCTGTCTGCCGAAGGTTACACGAATCTCACCGGCGTAGATTACAGCGAGAAGGGAATCGAGCTGGCTGAGAAGATTGCCAAAGACCAAGGCCACAAAATCACGTTCAAGGTGGCTGATCTGCTTTCTGAAAGCCCCGCTACTGAGTTGGGCCAGTTCCAGGTCTGCCACGACAAAGGCACTTACGATGCAGTGAGCCTCATGGAAAATGCCAAAGAGAAGCGAGCTGCTTACACCAAGAACGTCGCGAATCTAATGAATGACGATGGGCTGTTCATCATCACCAGCTGCAACTTTACCGAGGAAGAACTTCTGGTCAGCTTCGAAGGCACTTTTGTCAAGCACGCGTTGATTCCAACTCAAGTGTTCCGCTTCGGCGGTAAAACAGGAAGTGTCGTCACAAGTTTAGTCTTTAAGAAAGCTTCTTCAAATTAAACTTACTTTATGAAGGCAGCTGAACTACTCTCATCCTAGATTTTGTACATTAAGTTTATTTTCTTGCTTAAAAATACGTGAAGGTGATGAAACTTTCGATATAAAAATGAACTGAAATCACAATTCCAACTAAAACCAAGTTTTTCACTCGAGTGATCATTGTCAAGCAATCGAAACTTTAGAAAACTTGAGTTTCCAATGGACTCTATTGCACATTTTACGTTGGTGGCGCTAGTTTTGAAAAACTAATAAATACTTTGATGTCACTGCGAAGCTTGAAGATTGCATGCCAATCAACATTTCTAGCGAGAACTTCCTTTCTTGTAGTTCTTAAAGCTATATTTTAAATACTTAAAGCTGAAGCGCGTCCATATCGATTTTGATCCATGCCCTGGTGTCACTCGACTTCCTGATCGCTTCTAATACTGCTTGAACCTTGAAAAGTATAAAATTGGTGTAAAGTTTGCAACTTTTAACAGCCACAAAGTCTAATACGTACATAAAGAGCATCGTTGAAGTTCGCCGCTGACGAAACTGCTTCTTTTTTCCAACCGGAAGTTGTTGAAAATGCTTCCTTAAGCGCTCCTGCCATCTTCATCATGCCTTTGATGTAAGGTCGTGGGAGTGATGAGGTCGAGTCTGTCCTTAAATCTTGGATCTCCACGTAAAGCTTTTCTTCTTTGAACTCGTTGCTGTTGTCATTCTTCTTCTTGAGGCAGATCAAGTCACCGCCTGCCACAGACAAACTTCCGTCTCGCCCGACAATTGTCACGTCTTGTTCAAACGAGTTCTTGCAGCACTGATTGCTTTGAAGATTTGCGACAACGATGAGCCCACCTTCGAGTTCTAGTTGAAAGTTGCAAAAGTCTGGCGCTGTGATTTGTCGAATGCCCGAGATCGTTTCTGTTTGGTGCTTAAATGTTCGAACGATTGCGTGTGCTCGAACTGCTTTCTTGTCGGTCAGGAAGTGAATCAAGTCGATTACATGACTTCCGATGAGATTCAAAATGCCTCCACCCATGTCTGACGAGCATAGCCAGTCGTACTGACCGCTTTCTGACAGCAACGACGAGATCTTGACACTGACGTCGATGAAAGACAATGGCCCAATTACACCATCGTTGATTGATTTCTTCATGTGAACAAATGCAGGCAGGAACCGAAGCGAGTGGTTGACCAAGGCGATCAGTGAAGGATAGTACTCGCTAGCTCGGACCATTTTCTGTGTCTCCGAAACGGAAGTGCCAACTGGTCTTTCGCAAATCGTGTGTTTGCCTATTCCCAGAGCTTTCACACTGATTTGCGGGTGCAGATAAGGCTGGCACATTACAAAGATCATGTCAACATTCTTGCACAACAGCACGTCATCGATCTTGGCCGTGAAAAAGGCGATTTTGAGTTCTCTGGCTGCTTCTTCAGCTTCTTTAACCGTTCTGCCCCAAATCGCTTGAATCGTGAAGCCTTTTTCTCTCAAAATCGGCACCAGCACCTTGACGACTTCGTTCGTGCCAAAAATGCCGACACCTGGTAGCGTGTGCATGATTTAATGTTAATTTATGCAGAGTAACTTTTAATTCGCACAATTGTTTGTTTACTTCTTCAAAAGATTTCAAGTCTTCGCAAATCCCCGTCGACGAGGAATCACAAAATTCGTGAGCTCGAGACGAGCGCAAGTGTTTTCAAATTCTATATTAATAAATTACCAACAGTAGTCAAACAAACACAGACCGACAGATCAGGATGTTCAAGAACACTTTCCAGTCAGGATTCCTATCGATTCTCTACAGCATCGGCTCGAAGCCGCTTCAAATTTGGGATAAAAAGGTGAGCGTGTCAAAGAGTGTCCCTTCAGACTTCTCGAAGAAGGATCAAACGAGGTCAGTGCCTTCGTTTGTTGCTTCTCTAGCTTTATACGACTCTCTATCGATCATCCAGAGCTATGTGTCACCTGACGATCACAGAGTTCTTGCCTCCATGTCGATGTTTATAAACTGTTTTCTCACTCTTAGGTACGCAATGGGCACATCAAACGAATCACAGACAATGACATCCAGTCACTGGTACTCGAAATCATCTCCTCCAACGTTTCCACAACGTTTATCACGTGCCCATCAGACCCGAAGAAGACGCTTGGCATAAAACTTCCCTTTTTGGTGATGATTATCAAGAACCTAAAGAAATATTTCACATTTGAGGTCCAGGTGAGCAGCACAGTAACACCCTTAGAGCTAAGGCGAAAGGTCATTGCGATTCATCGGAAGTAATCGATATTTTCCGACTTGGCAATTGTTGATTTCCCATCGGTTGCTAAGCGTGGAAATTCTCGTTGCCATGTCTCGCGCCTTTCTGCATACATGCTCCAGATTTTCCACACAATACACGTCCTAATATCCCCTTTACGTCCGCTTCGATTAAGGTCCTCGACGACAAAAATGTGCGAAGACGGTTCAGGGCCAGCAATTACCAGTCGACGACGCGAGTCAAGCCGTTCATTTGCACAATGCCGATGAGACTGGATGTGAGTTGATTCAAACGCCCGTGCCTGGTGCCATTAGTTTACTATTGTCGAATTTTAGGAAGGATGGAATCAAATCCAGTTCAACCTGTCTGACTTTACTCGGCGAGCTTACGGAACAAACTACGTCGAGACCCTTCGAGTTCAGATCCACGCCAACTGCAGAATCCGCCGAGTATACTTCTCCGATCGACTGTACAGTGAAGACGAGTTGCCGGCAGAGTTCAAGTTGTTCCTTCCGATACAGAAACCTCAGCAGTCAAAGGTCGTGGCGCAGTGAAATCTCAACTGAAACTAAAGACTTTATTGCACGTTTTCAACACCGGTTTCCCATCGATAGCTTCTCATTCCTCTCGGCACCATCCAATTTGGCACCTTCAATTGGCTTCAAGAAGCTCAAGTCTGTGCACCTAAAGTGACTTTTAATAAAGACTTAATAAAATTAAATTTAATTTTGGCGAAAAGCGAATGAAGAGATGTTAGAAATCCCTTTGCTAATTGCAGCTTGCATAATTTTCATCTAAATCCATGCCACCAGCTCAGCAAACTGGTCAGTCCAGTTGAGCAACAGTCTCTTTTCGGCGAATATTTTACTCTGACCTTATCGATTGAGTAGGCGCGCGAGAATTTTTTTTATAGCAAGTCAACTCGTCGCGCAAACGGAACTGAAGAATTTCCCTCGCGTTTTGTTTATAATTCAGTCATCGTCTAAACACTGTCTGACAAAGAAGCTTGAATTAAACCTCGCGAAGACCAGCATGTACTGAACGTGCTTGGAGCTGTTTTGACTAGTGACAAGGCTTACAAAGTTATTCAGTCAAGGTTGGATCGTCGGTCGAGTGGGTGAAAAGTGGTCGAGATATGAAAATTTGAAGGTTTTATCCACTTCTATTGATAACGATATTAAAGGCTGTGTAACAAAGGAGAACAACATGATGAGTAATTCACGATCAAACAAACAAATGCACAATGGCACTGATAAGAAGGAAAGCATGCTGGAAACTTTGTCATTTCTCGTCTCGAACGGAATCGGAAAATTCTTTTACAAGTGAGTTGAATATCGCATGACGTCGGTTCTGATTAGCATAAGCGAGAGTCGGATGAGAGCAAGAAAATCGATTATTCAAAGCTCGTCCGCTGTTTCGGATTACGATGCATAATACAATTGAGGTCACGTTCTGAAGTTGATGAGTGGACTTTACCCGCCAGAATTGCTCTTGAAATGGTAGAAATTATGACCGCAATGAATTTTTAAAGTTCAACAAGCTTCCGCATAAGATTTTATCTTCTTTTTATTATTGTTTATCAATTCTTCAATCACCTCGGAACTAAATCAATTCTAACCGCTTGCCACTGAGGGTGGATGTTCCAACACGCTGTCAATCAGCCCCAAGACTTTGGCTTCTTCGGGGTCGAAAAACGTGTCGCGTTCCATTTTACCTAAAAGCAGGTCGTATTCTTGACCGGTGTGCTTCACGTAGATATGCGTCAACTTTTTCTTGAGCTTCATGATCTCGTTGGCTTGAATCTCAATGTCAGTGGCTTGACCGGAGGCACCACCTGAAGGCTGGTGAATCATGATTCGTGAGTTTGGAAGCGAATGACGCATACCGGGCTCGCCGGCAGCCAGAAGAAGCGATCCCATCGAGCACGCTTGACCGACACACCAGGTCGCGATGGGCGGCTTGACGTATTGCCTGCAAGTTCACTGATTATTCAGCCGCTGGTTCTCACGGGAATTGTTAAATTACTTACATTGTGTCATAAATTGCTAGACCCGATGTTACTGAACCTCCCGGTGAATTGATGTACACTGAGAAAGTAAATTTTAACAACTTGGTCTTGTTTTAAATAATTCTTCTTACTGTGAATCGGCTTTGTCGAGTTCTCGGATTGCAAAAATAACAATTGCGCAATGATGAGTGAGCTGATTCCATCATTGACCGGTCCCATTAAGCAGATGATCCTCTCCTTCAAAAGCCGCGAGAAGATGTCGTAAGCTCGCTCGCCTCTTCCCGTCTGTTCTATTACAATAGGCACAAGACCCAAATTTCTCTTCTGAAAACTCGACGATCGCAAAATGCTCTGGAATCAGACAAAAATGATGAATAACACGTTCCTTTCACGCACACACAATCACCAGCTCACCTTGGCACTGCCGGTTAACACAGACTTTACGATATTCATCTTGCTGGTATTTAATTTAAGGAAAATCACTCTTCGACGTCTATGCGACAAATCAAAACAAAAAGGAATGAAAATTTGAAAATTAAAGCCGAGCGACCGTTAAAAATTGCAAAAGTTTTTATAGCAAAGTTCGCGATGAAACTTAAAAGCTTTGATAAGTTTACAAGAAGCTTCAGTTGAAAGGTCATACACTTTGAAATTAAGCCTGTTTTTTCTATCTTTCCAGTCTTGGATACAATGTCGCTGAAAATCCACGGAAAACGATTCTGCTGTCGTTTCTGTCCGTGCTTGTCTGCTGCGTCGGTTTCTTAAACTTTTACCAAGAACGTGATCCGATGAAGCTTTGGTAATTATTTAAAATTCGATCAAATTTATTACAATCACTAATGGTTGTCTTTAGGGTTCCAGAGAACTCGGAGTTCCTTCAACACACCGAGTTCATAATTAAAAACTTTGGCGAAGCTGTGAGAACGCAAAATGTTCTGATAGTTTCGGAGAATGACGTCCTAACACCGGAGATTTTACAAACATTTGCCATAATAGATAAAGAGATTAAAAATATTAGAGTTATGGGAGAAGACGGTGTTGACATCGACTTTGACAGCATCTGTTTCAAGTGAGAAATATTTCGACACACTTTAAGCTTTTGCTAACTTCCTTCAAATTTAGAATTCCACTGATCGGCGCTTTTACTGTAACCGACGAAGACGACCAAGTGAAGCGACGAAGAAAACGCTCCGTATCTGTCAACGAAATTCATGACGGCGACGACGAAGAAAAGTCCAAACAAGCGTTAAATAAGCTTTTGGAACCTTTGCTGAACTTTGACATGAAAAACTATTGTGAGTTGGTGGAATCACTTCCGAAAGGCTGTTTGAGGGAAAACTTTCTCGAGTTATGGAAGTCAAATCAGGAAAGAATTCAAAAATTATCGAAGCACGATATCATCTCGAAATTGAATAGAACGGAGTACAGCCCAGAAACCGGTCACGCTGCAAACTTTGTGTCAATGTTGGGCGAAGTTGCAAGAGACAGCGACGGAAAAATCATCTCGGCCAAGTCACTGCTGTCTTCTTGGATGCTTCACATAAACTTTTCGGAAGTTGATCCGACAAAGCTTGGCAACAATGCTGGAACCGAAGACTGGGCGACGTACAACACGATGGCTTTTGAAGAAAAGTTCCTGCAAACTATGAAGAGACTGAAAGAAGATCTTGAAACTGACGTTGTTAAGATTTACTACTCAGCTGGCAGAAGCTACGGAGACATTTCGTCGAAAACTTTGTTCCAAGACATGGACAAAGTGTTTATGGGTGTTGGGTTGATGATGATCTACATGATTCTGGTGCTGTCGAAGTTCAGTTGGACTGAATTGCGCTTTTCGCTGGCCTTAGTTGGACTAGCAAACGTCGGAATGGCCTACATCAGCGGCTGCGGTATTTCATCGTCTTTGTTTTCGTACAGCCCAGTTCACACTTCACTTTTCTTCATCATAATGGGACTTGGCGTTGATGACATTTTTGTGATCATGTCAGCGCTAAGAAAATTCAAAAGCGAAGCTAAGGACTTGTCACTCTCAGTGCAGATTGGAAAGACAATGGAAAAAGCCGGTGCATCGATCACAATCACAAGCTTGACTGACATCATCGCTTTTCTAGTCGGTGGCACAACAGTTCTGCCAAGTCTCAAGTCGTTTTGCATCTTCGCTGCCATGTGCATTCTTATGACTTACCTGTACGTCGTGACATTCTTTGTGGCTTGCTTGACGATCGACGAGAAACGCGTTGCAAAGAACAGAAACTGCTGCTTCCCTTGCGTTGTTCACGAGGAATCAAAGATCTGGTGGGAACCAAAGCTTATGCCACGCTTCATCACTTTCCTGTATTCTAAAATCGTTCTTACAAAGCCGGGAAAAATTCTTGTGATAATCGCCGCCATCGCATTGTCTGCCTTCAGTGCTGAAAAAGTTTTCCACATCAAGCAGAAGTTCGACCCAGTCTGGTTCATTCCATCGTCAACGCAATACTTCCAGTACATAATGACCCACCGACATTATTACCCCGATCGCGGTTTTGAAGCTGCTGCGTACATGGGGCCGATGAACTACACGTCAGAACTGCCAAAAATTATTTGGGCCGCTGAAATGATCAAGAACCAAACGAGCACACTCAGCAACGTGCAGGCATGGACGGAACCTTTCCAAGAATACGTGCATGACATGTACAGCACTGATATTAGAACAACTCCACTCACAGACGTCGAGTTCAAAACGTACATTTCAAAGTTCCTGTACAGCTCGTACGGCGGTGCCTTTCAAGCAAATTTCAAGTTCCAGAAGCAGCTTGCCTGCGGTCAACCCACCGACGAAGTCAAAATATCTTCGATCACTTTCAACTACCACAAGTTTGAAGATCGCGATCAGTATTTGCCGGCTAAGAAAGCCGTTGAGAAGATCATTAAAGACGCAAACTTCACCAGCGACAACGTTTTTGTTTGGGGAAAAGTCTTCGGAAATTGGATCACTGACGAGATCATCGACGCGGAAATTTTCCGGAACATTTCGTTGGCCTTGGTTGGAGTTTTCATCTGCACAACTGTGATGATCGTGAACCTTCAAGTGTGCGCCTTCATTTTCCTGTGTGTTTTGCTCAGTCTGGTAAGAATTTTTTATATTTCCGAAACAACTTGCTGAATGAATCTGGTTTGCAGGTGTCTGTTGGTGGATTCATGCAGCTTTGGGGGTTGGGTTTGGATCTCGTCACCTGCATTTCACTGCAGCTTTCTGTTGGGCTTTGCATTGGTAAGTGTTCTTGATGAAATTGAAGCTAAATTTTATTGTAAGTTTTCTTGTTGAATTTAGACTGTGCAGCACACATTGGACACACTTTCTTGACGATCTCTGAAGGTGATGGAAATCATCGTGCTTTGAAAACTGTTGAGCAAATCGGTGCTGCTGTATGGCAAGGCGGTGGATCTACAATGCTTGCAGTGGCGCTCCTTGGCTTCTCAGACGCGTACACTTACCAGACTTTCTTTAAAGTTTTTACAATTGTTATATTGTTCGGTTTGTTTTACGGAACGTTTTTGTTGCCTGTAATTCTAAGCATTTCCAACCCGAAACCTTATGATATTAAACGAAAATGTGGCCAACAAATCGACGGCACAGAATTTGATGTCATCGAGACGGAAGAATCCCAGATAATTATAAAACGCGACAAAATTAAATCTAACTGTGATAATGGGGAAGCTGAGAAACTTAACGGCTCAAAATAGCTTTTGACAAAAATAACTTGTTTATAACAATTTACGCACAATTAAAATAAAAAATTCTTAGCCTTGAAACTTACAGTTTATTTTAACTAATTTAAAAGGAGAAACATAAAGCTAACCCAACGATCAACAACACCAATTAGTGCAATTGTGAACAAAACGTCGTTTTAGTTTGACTTTCAGAACAAATTTAAAACCTGTGAAGCAACTGACATCCTTTTGAAGCTGCTGCTTCCTGATACTCATTCAAAACTTGCCAGCGTCATAGAAGTTGTTAGAAGCCGAATGAATCATTGTCTGGGGAAACATAATAATAATAATAGCATTTTCTTAAACAGACTCTTATAAATCCAAAAAGAATATCACAGCGTCAAAATCAATAATCAAGCCAACGATCGAAAAAAAATATTTACCGCTGCAGCCACTTCTTCTGCTTTAAATAGTGTCACAATGTATCTGTAGTCACCGGATGGAAAGATTGAGACAAG
>JPYR01000585.1:10741-24194 GCA_000775305.1 Belgica antarctica | reverse complement strand
CCAAGCTTTTTCTGTTTTTTTACATTCATTTTCAATCTTTTGTGATTTTAAACCCATCTTGTATGACGTCATTTGAGAACAACACCCTGAAACTTAAAGACAATGTAAAAATTCTGGGAATTTTCCCTTTTAACGTCTCAAGACGACATATAAACAAGACTCGATTGTGTAAATCTCAAAAAACGTATCAAAAAATTATTTTGTTAGTCAACACTCACAAATAGGGGCAAAAAGGGTCGGCAGCGAAGTATCAACTTTCAAAACCTTCCCTTGAGACGTTATCTTTAAACGCTGGTGGTATTTTCGGAATTTCCATAGCAAAATCTTGTATCTCGATTACCAATGCTGAATTGGGTTAGGTCTCGATTTTAATTGCATGAATACAAACACCCACCCAAACCC
Source organism: Belgica antarctica (assembly GCA_000775305.1). Lineage (NCBI taxonomy): Eukaryota > Metazoa > Arthropoda > Insecta > Diptera > Chironomidae > Belgica > Belgica antarctica. Next base: position 23,792 of record JPYR01000585.1, on the reverse strand, counting down.
ACACAGGAACTCATTCAACATTAGTCATAAGTTCTGGAGAAAAATTTCAAATGTTTTGGCAAACTGAATTGTTTTCGTAGCCGCATCGGTTAACACCTGTTTCTGCACTTGACGTCTCCAACGATGAGCGAGTGTAAGTTCTTGCATGCCATGACGTCGCCCTGAATCGTTCCACAGATCTTAATAAATCGACAAGACAATGGAAAGCTTTTCGCAAGCTTTGAGCGCACTTTAAATTGATCAAGAAGGAATCGAATCCACCATGATTTCAATTAAGGATGATGCAATCTGTTTAAACAGGAGACAATAAAAATAGTAATGAAGCTACTTTATCTTGGGGAGATTGATATTTTTATATCTAAATTTCTTGCTTTATTGGTTCAAGAAAGAATATAAAGAGAGCGCATTAAGAAGTGTGAAAGAAAAAGCGGAGAAATGTTCCATTAAACTTTTCCTTTTCTTGTTCGCATCCCATTCACGAAGGCGAGAAGAATTGCTATGAAGAAGAAATGAAAGCCGTGAGTTTATTTTTTATTACATCCTAGTTACTCGGTCTGCAGCTGGAGAAGACCCTGCCAGGCACCACGAGTGAATTCATCAAATATGCTCTCACTTCGGTGTTATTTTTTATGTATTGATATTTTCTTTGCTAGTCGGTGCTATGCGACCGTTTAATGTCTTATTTTTATTCGCCTCAACGTTGGCGGTGGCCTGGACCGATGATAAGGTCGAGATAAAACTTCATTTCAGACGTGGGCTTATATTGCCATCGAGAGAGGTATCTGAAACACGACAAGAATATCAGATAAAGATAAAGATAAATAGATTATTGATGTCTATGGGACACATTTAAGCAAAGCAAGGAAAGGAAAATATCTAGGCTAACACTCGTTCGATCTTTCCAGCTCTCAATCCCTACACAATGAGACCAGATCTTGTGCCTCTCGTGCCACACACTCTCGACCCTCAGAGATGTTTGATTCAATTTAACGTGAAAAAGGTTTCAACTTCGAACGGATCAGGTGAACTTGTGAAAAGGGAAGGCGAAAGTTTCACTAATGTGTCGATACAACCAGAAATGGAAATCTCTTCCTTTTGCGTGAAACAAGAAAACATTTCTCACGTCGTTCAGGGAGTCGACCTTTACATGATTATGCCTTCACCCACCGCAGCTGTGGGTTTTCTTCATGAGCATTCGCAGATTACCGTTGATTACATAATAAATCTGACCATTAAGGATAAGAATTTGGTTATCACGCGATAAGTCATTTCGCCGCTTTTCTCTCAGCCTTCGTTCCCCGCGCGTGGAATTTTTTCTTCCGTTGGTGGAAAGCTTTCTGAATCAAGCGGAAGAATGGAATTTTCTTGTTAAACAGAGACTTGATCTGGGATTTAACCGAGAATTGGAGATGAAGTCTTGTAGAATTTGAAAGTAGCCTTTACTCCTGGAAATGACTCTGATTCCCTCGAACCTGAAGTTGAACGACGAGGTTCAAGAGTCTTAGGTTTTGAAACTTCGCAACTGCTAGGCTTTTACTTGAATAGATTGAAAGATTCAAAAGCAGACTTGGTTAGCTTCAGCACAGATTGTCATTTAAAATTAAAATGAATTGAATCAGGGTTGAAAAATTGCCGTAAAGAAGGTTCAAGTCCTACATAATTTAAACTTTTGCAATGTGTTTCTTCGTATTTACTCGTATTTACGTGTTTGCAAAGAAAAATTGACTGATGAATCACGGCAACGGCTTGACCTCGAAGGCTTTTTGATGAAATGGAAGAGAATCGGAAAGAGTATTGCAGAAATATTCTGGTATTGACTGATTCGACACGATACAGCGGCTAATGCGAGCAAAGGAATAATCATAATTAATTAAATAAGCTCAGAACAGACGCGGCCCTTGAAGAGCATTTTCCTTTTGACTTGGTTTCTTTTATCTTCCTTTTTCTCGCACATTAAATCGTGGAGGCTTCTCTGTCACGACAATAATAGCCGGAAAAGCAATTTCACGAGATGCTTTCGCAAACTTTCTCACGAGAGATTCCAATACTCTCGACAATGTTCGCCACTTCGTGTCGTGTCGCTGGTGCTGCGTGGAAATGTGAGATTTTCCGAGTTCCTCTCCCACTGGAAAAGCAGACAAACTCAAACTCGCAACCTTGATTTTTCCAGTAGAAATTTATCAAAAGATTATTCTATCCGATTTTCATCTTTCTCTAGTGTGTTATGAGTGTGTAATTTCTGTACTACGGGGGAGTATGGGAAAAAAGTTATCATTGTCTCTTTCGAAGTCTGCACATCAACATGCTTGCAGTCACAGCACTGGAAACCTCAATGACGGAAAATTAAGCTCGTTCCAACTATTTAGAAAAAGAAATATGCTGCTCGATGGGAACAAACATAAATTTGCATAAATAATATTTTATCTTCTCACACGATCTGGTTTAAAATTCGGTTGCCATCCTGAAACAACATGTTTTTTCACATTTTGCTGAGTTTTTTATGACGATTCTTTGTGAATTTTTTTGTGTCACTCCTTGTCATCGCTCCGAGAGAGGTGAATTTTTGAATTAATGTTTGATACAAACATGTGAATTCTAATGAATCTCTATCAGCGTCGAGTGGGTGAAATGCACAGCAATTCCTATCTCTTTGGCGCACACACAAACATGAAATTCATTTGCCAATGTTTTTTGAATGTTGGGAGTAGTGTAATGATGATGGGACGACAAAATTGAGAAATATTTGTAATTTTTTTACAATTGACTTCGAAAACAAATATTTTTTGAACTTTACTTAATAAAAAACAAAGCTTTGGACAGAAACGAAATGTAAATTTCCTGCTTCCTTTTTTATCGGTAGAATTGTCAGTTTATTTATTCGCCTGTCTGTCCATCTGTCTGCCTGAACACTTTCACTGATTAAAAATGCAAAAGCTATTAACTGCAACTTTTTGCTACTGCTTCACAGTTTTTATGCTTCATTTCCACAAGAACAACTTCAATAATCCTTGCATGAGTTGCTGAACTTACAAACTGGTTACGCAATCTTCAAACACCCTTAAAATTCCACATTTTCCTTCAAACACTACATAGTTGCCGAGTCTTGATGATAGCTAAATGAATGGAGGCAGGAGTTTGAGTTGGAAATAGAAACAAAAGATCATTAAAACCTTAAAGCTTTTCTATCTAACAACAGCGAGCATAAAAAGGAGAGAAAATTAAAATGTTGATAAAAACTCGTAGAAAAGTTTTCCCTTAGGAAGTTTTACAAATTGGGGAAAGGATTTTCAGACTTGTTCCAAGCGGGTAGAAAGCCAAGATAGCACAAAAAACTTTAACCTTTCATTAAATTACACCTTTTCTCGGAACGAACGCAAAATCAACCGTCAGAGTGATAACTGGAAGATTAGCATTCTCAGATATCACTCTCGAGCTGTCTTGTGCAAACAACAGAGCTTTCGGAATCGATATGCTTCCCCCGACAGACGTAATCAAAAGCCGTCAATCTTTTCGTTCTCATTACTGGCTGGTGAGAAATGTCGGGGAAGTAAAAGTTTTAAGCGAATTTTTAGACACGCCTGAGATATGAAAAATAAAGAGAAAAACTTTTCGGCATTGTTAGGTGAAAACTCGGGAGTTTATGCGATGCGTAATGACCAAGTGGGTGTGAGTGGGCTGGATCGTTGGGAATGGCAAACACAAATTAACTTTTGGCATGTGTGATGGCGAGGTAAAACAGAATGTATTGCAGCGGACGGAAACATTGTAAAGTGGTTGGAATCGTCGGTTTATTGAATTTTTGATTCGTTTTTGTAAAGCTGTCAGACCTGACGTTCGGTTTTGAATAAATTACTTCTAACCTCAAAAGCCAGCCAACTTCACTCGTTAGGAAATTTACAAAGAAGCCCCAAAATGAAGGCGATCACTGTGTCCAGAAATGTTCTCGTGCCTCGATGCAAAAGTTTGTGTTTGGCTGTTCAGAATGTTCCGAGAACGTTTAGGACCAGGTTTGAAAAGTGATAAAGAAAGAGTTTGGGAACAAGAATAAATAAATCGCTCTACAAAGCACTCGAGTTTGAAACGGGAAAAAAGGGAATGGGCAGGCACCCTCGCTCAACATGTTTGCCAAACTAATTTGTTATCCCTTGAGCTCTCTTCATGGGTGTTTAAAAATGTATCGATCTAATGAAAAATTTGCCGTGCGCTGAAAGAACTCACGTACTCGAGTTTGAAACAAATTTTAATTAAAGTTGAAAATGGGTTACGGCTCTCATCACGATCGGGCTAGGCCAGCAACAACTTAACAAGCAAAATAAGCTTAATTTGTTCACCTCTCGAGCCCATTTTGTGTGTTCTTGTCGATATGCATGTTTAGCAAGTTTTCCATTGCGTTTTGGAAGCTACTGAATTTAAATGGCTGAAGTTTAAAAGTAGGAGAACTTTAACAGTAGATTATTAAGAGTATTATTAACATAAAATTGAGTTGAAGCACTGACGATGTTTTGCTGCTGTCCACGTAGACCAGCGTAAAATTAGATTGCCGAAAGCAAACACTGGGACTTTACTGGAACAAAAATGGAACTTCCAAGAACTCAGGATTTCATCTAATTCCAAATTTCAAAGAATTCACTTTTCATCCAATTTGTGAACCTCGAAATAGAATTATTTCTCAAAAGGCGCAGAAGTTTTTATTCAATTTGCAATAGCTGAAAAATTTCCCAAAATTACACACTTCAGCCAGGGTACATGCAAAAACAAACAGACAATTGCTTACGGAAGGGCCCGTTCACTGTGTGCTTAAGTGATGAGCAAACACAGATAGTAATCGAAAATAAATTCATGTTCGGAGAATGGGTCTGTGCGAGGCACTTTTGGGCCGGGGCAAAAAATCGTTTTTAAAATATGTTGAGTGGAAGCAGATTAAAAACAAATAAGTCCTCGACGGACCTGTTAGTGAGTGCACAAGCTGGCCTGCCCGCCCACATGATTCCGATCGGGCACTTGTTCCGAACCGCATTCATGCGTTAAACAGATTTTAATGATCTTTGGAAAGGGCGCAAAGGGTGGAATTGTGTGTGTAAAACTAAAAAGGGATGCCTTCGAGCCGTCCTTTTGGAGAAACATAACGCTTATTGAAAGGATTGCTCGTATAGTGAATGTAAAGGAATTCAATTTTGACTATGGTCATTAAATTGAGACCATAATCGTTGTCTTTCGAGCTTTTCGGTTCATGTTAAAAGTACATTTTGCGCTTTGAATTTTAATTTTTTTCTCGTCATCTTTTCTCTCCTTCCCACCAGCACTGTAGCATCAATACAGAAATGCAAATTTTTCAATTATGGTGAATTTTGTATGAAAGGAAATTTTCGAGAGCGTAGATAACATAGCAATAACAGAAGTATGAACAGCACGGAGTTGAAGCACCGAGCTGTGAGTCTTCATTCAACTGCAATAAAAAATTGATTGAAACTCATTTTCTTTGTTCACGAATGCCAATTTTTTTCTCTTAACTCCATCTCGCTACTTACAAGGATTTATCCCAGGTTCGTCCTTTGTTGCATTAAAACGGGACTTTGATATAGTTGGGTCACGTAAGAAGCAGTTTATAACTGCGATTTACTGCTTTTTTTGAAATATTATCAGCAATTTGTTATTTCCAGAAGTTGTTGAATCAAAATTTCTTACAAGCTAGGGCGTTTTTATGAAGACGGACTTGTTTGTTGTGACTACTTTAATTTTGTAGATCATTCTCTCGGTCTGTTGGCTCAGTGAGAGTTTGATTGTCTGTCTGTCAGTTAGTTCATTGTACGTCGACTGTATTCATGATTTCTAATCTTGGTATTGTCTTCAACTTCAAAGCAAACATGATAACTCAAACAAAGAAGTTTTGATTCCATTATGTGAAATTAAAACAAGTATTTTTGCAACAAGCAACTCAGGACAATAGCAGATGATATCTCACAAATTTTGTACATTATTTTAATCGAACCTTCAAGCTCTTTACCTCGTCATGCTCGTCAAGCTTTTAGTGCTTATGGAACAATTAATGACGATTTTTAAGCCTTGTAGCAGTTTATCTGTCATTGATCGTTCAAGTTTTGTCTTTCAACTGCTTTCAAAACTGAAACTGGTTTTCAATTTCACTATCCATGAAAAACTTTCCAGTCTATCTTTCTAGAGTCCGCTCCATTCTGGTTCTTCTCAACTGCTTTCCATTCTTAATTACACTTCATTTCCTTTCTCTCCAGCTTGCCTTCTTTCTTTTTTAATGAACTTCGTTTTTAAGTGTTATACGAAATTTTCAAAAAGCTACGAGAAACTTTTGTTATTCAAATCAACCTAGACGTGGCGCAATCTCCGAACTCTCCCCCTTAGGATCCATTATAAAAAGGCTCAATCTGTACACAGAAAAAAAAGTTGAATAATTAATTGGGCATTTTGTAACAAGATCTCATGTTTAGCTTTGCTGAAAGTTTTCTGTACTCATTGAAATAGTTGTGTAAACATGTTGCATGAAATAGGGACATAAAATTTCGAGAGTCATTAAGTTAATGCTTCAACATGTTATTAAATAAAAGTTTTTCTCTTGAATATTTTAAAATTCTAATGAATTCGTAAGCTTCGAGATTGAAACAGGTTGCAAAGCATGTAACATTCCTGGAAAGAAATAAGATTGCATCATCAAAGAAGCGTTGGTTTTGCGGGGCGAGAATCAGCCTCTGTCTGAGAAAGCCCTGGAATTGCAGCGGAAATGACGACATTTCTTTTTACGGTTGTGCTTCTGCATTAAAAACAAAAAAGCACTTTACAATAAAGCGCCCCAGGCCATTTCCATTTTGAATAAAGTGCAAAATTGTTCTTCTGTGAAAAGTAAAGCTCAAGATGTGGGCTCGTTGAAACTTTTTGATTACTTTCGTAACAACTTTCGCACATATCTGGAAGGCTAAAAGCGATTTATTCTCGAGAAGGGCCGCTCCGGTGTCGGAGAGGTGAACGTGTAATCAGGTTGAATCGTAATTTATTATGATGGCGATGCTTAATTAGTTAAATAAATGGTTAAAAGAAACGGCGCGAAACTTAGAGATTTTGGTCATTTAACTTACATGGAGTAATTATGCGAAGGTAAGTGGGCGTTGCTAATGGCTGGGAATTTCATAAAACCAAGTGGGGCACTTAAGGATGTGAGATTAATTATTATGTATGGAATCTTTCATTAATAAAGGAAATTAAATTAACATTCTCTGGTTCAGGTGAGATAACAGCAGAAAGGTTATTCCATCAACCTGCATTACCGGAATCAAATTAATTTAATTCAAAGCTAATATTGGCAAAGCTTGAATTGCAAAATTAATGATTTCACAAAGCAGTGAAACGGTTTAATTATTATTTTTTAGACTGATTGCTATTTTTCATAAGTTGACTGGACGCTCCAGCTGTTTGTTCGATTAATTAAATTAAATTGGCAGTTTTTCATTGTTTGCAACAATTTGTTTAACCATTAAAAGCTTGCGGCCTTAAATCAAATTAAAAATGTGCAACATGGAAAACTTCACAAGTAATTATTTTTGCTTCCGTTGTTATGATAGAATATTCAAACTTCAGTGATATTCTTTAACAAAAATGTAATATCAAAAGTTTTTTCGTAGAAAAATCTTCCAAAAGCTTAAAAAGTAGCTTTTAAGAAACGTATAAGAAACGGTGTTATCAAAGATTGGAAGTTTTCTCAATAAAAGTGCTTCAATAAACGGCCTGTTTAATAGATTGAGTTAATGGAAAATTCATGATTGTCACTCGAGCTCTAAGGTTGAACCGGAAGCTTTTCCATTGATTTTTACATCGAAACATATCCATGGATTTAAAAATAAGAAGCCAACGCGTGAAATTACGAAAATAAATTTTCTTGGCAACGAAATAATCTTGATACACTTTTTAATGGCTTTCAATGTAACAAAAAACTTTTCCGCAATATTTTCCAACATAATAGGGAAGAAGCCATAACGTTGTGGTCAATCTGATTGAATTCCATTATTGGTTTTTCTTCCGATGATTGAATTTCTGCTACGGGAAGCCCGAAAAGGTGATTCCATTTTAAATTACAAGCTTTATGGCACATGAATGCTGCATGAAAACGTTGAACCGCATTCCATCGCGCAGTCAATGGTATTAACTATAAACCTGCGGGTACTTGCAAGTTCATTCATCTAAGATTAATAAAGTTGCTTGATTCAATTTCATTCTCAATTTTACTTTTGCTGTTTGGCGAGAAACTCTTCTCTCGCCCAAAACTTTTCCACAAGCTTAATGACTTAATTATTTATAACCCTGTTGGTGCTTTGCTTGCTATAAAAAGCATATATGACCCAGAAAAAGCGCTTCATAAATTTTGGTTTTAAGCGACCGACCGGTTTTCCACCCTTTCTTTCTGCCGTTGTTTTGCTACTTCACTGCAGGTAATAAATTGTAAAATGATTCATTTGAGTGTACCGTAAAAGTGAGTGCTGTACCATAAACTGTAATTTTTTCTTTCCCAAATCCCACGTTTCACGAATGCCAAGGAAAATCCCACATCATCATAGAATATCATACAAATGACGCTTTCATACATTGTGTTCACCGTCAGATAAACTTTTATCTCGCAAGCTATCACATAATATTGAATCTTTTTCAGGATGACACGTTTCGCAAATAAAATTTATCTTGTGTTCTTTACAGGTCCTTCACGCAAAAGTAATTCTTTGATTTATGTCATGGCGAAGACAATCAAAGGAGAGAAGAAGAACAGACTCAACTATGGACGGAGATGGAAAGTGAATGAAATAAAGAACAGAAGGGGACTCCACTTCAAATGTTTGTTGCATGCTTGCATGACATCGTTTTCTAAGAAAAAAAAGATTTTTATTCAACCGAAGCTTTCGTGACGATTTCTTACATTCTTCGATTCAATCAGAAATTGCAGGCATTGAAGAGTTCATTATGGAAACATGTCATGCAGGTGCTTGCTTTGTGTGGCAGGTTATCCACCTTTTGTGGATATATTCTGAGGGGTTCAAGGAATCACAGTTCATTGAGAATGTGTTTGAATGGAGATCAATGAAGCTTTAAGCTTGTTTTCCCACTTGTGTCGGCTATAGGTGGGGCATTGGTGTTTGATTTGTTGCTAAATCGATACTCAAAGATTCCAATAATGCGCAATAATCTTCAACGAAGATATTCTTAGAAAAACAATTTTGAAGCTTCTGTTGGGCTTCACCGGAAATAATAATTTCGGTATCTTTAGATTGTAAAACAATCATCGGCATCGGCCTTCCCAGAAACTTCAAATCGGCTCAAAGTTTTTTTCATCAAAATGTTCAGTTTTTCTTCTTCTTTATCTGTGCATTTCTTTACATAGACCCTAATGACCCCTCAAGTCAGTTATTTTCCTTCCAAGACCCAAAGATTAATTAACAAGATTAGAAATGTAAACGAAATTCAAGCATTTGCAAAATCACCAAGTGAGTAAAAAATTCATGAAACATTTTGCGAAAGAATCGTCTGCAAATGTTTTGTCACTTGCTTGCTGCTCAATTAATTATGTAAACAGTCCATTTCGTTGTGTCAATATTGTCTTAAAACTCAGGACTTTATCAGAAATATCTTCAAACATTCTCGGAAGCAGAGTTGTGGAAACGAATTGCGTTGGAAGCAGGGGCGAGGACGGAGAAAAAGACGAAGATACCTGCCCGGGGACAGAAAAGCAGAAAATCTTGTCAACTTTTTGCAGAGACAAAATTTAATTGACAGCAAGCGAACATCACCGCAAGAATTCCTTTGTCTTATCTCAATATTTTATTTAGAACTGCTAGGAAAGTTTTTGTGTGTCGACTCGTCGCTGTTGTATCTTTTACAGTTTCTCTCTTCCTCTGCGCTATGGCTTCGTAATAATTTGGCAAATGCTTAAAGCATTCTCACTGTAATTAAATGTATTATTTATGAGTGTATCTACACAAAAAAGTTTTCTCTTCTTCACTCAGTGTTTTTACTCCGTAAGCTAGAGAAAAAGTTTGTTTGTAATCCATGGAAAAGGAAACTTTTCGTTTATTCCTTGTGATGTTTTTCTTGTCTGCGACAAAAACTGTTCGGATTGAATTTGTAATGGCTGAATTTCAAAGGCTGAAGAAGTGACGAAAAGCTGAATGAAAGTGCATTGAAAACATCAAAGTGGATTTGAGATTCAAAAGACAGCAGACAAATTGTTTGATTCGTCAGCAAAAAATCAGACAAGTTGGACTGTTCAGCGACTTAAACTGCCTTGATTGATGAAAATAAATCAAAAGTTGCTGAGAAGTTTGAAATCTAATAACGACATCCAATGTTCAAGTGAACTTGAGCGTGACACAAACGATTGATGAAGGAAAGGATTCTTTCACAAGAAATTGAAAGAAAAACTTTGCTTCAACAATTTTCTATAAAATTGGAAAACTCACAGAAGATTTCTTGAAGAAAAATAAAACTTTGAAGGTTTTGAGCAGAAAATTTTCTTTTAAAGGATCACCCAGAGTGCACGAAAGGTATTTAAAAGAAAAAATTGAAACAAATTTATTTCTTCCAGTGTGTATGAAGAAACAAAAGCGAAATTTCTCGTTCGCTGTGATTTAGTTCAATTCTCATAGAACATTTTTATGCTACAATTTTCCTTCTCCTAAATTTCCTGTTTCCATCTTTTTCATGAAGTATAAAAATAAAATCCATCACTCGAAATAAAATCAAGCAAAACAACAGCGAAACAATACGAAGAAGCTGAAAAAACTTCCCCAACAAAGACAACCACAATATTTACATGAAAACGACTTTCGTTATCATTTCATTCTGTTTCTCAGAAGATCCATGATAAATTTCAGTTGACTTCTGCTCCCACGAAGAGAGATGAACATCTAGGAACGTATTTCCTGGGAATTAAAAATTTATTAAAGTCAATCGAGACTTAAACTCGCAGCCGGAAAACTTTCCGCACAGTCATCGGACGAATGTTATATCTTTTCTCGGTTTGAACGTCTTTCCTGGCCATAAAAAAATCCCATTTCGTGTTTTAACAGCACAGCAAAAACTACTTTATCACCTTTTCGTTCTTTTTTTCCGTCTCTCAAACTTTTTTTTCTCCTTTTTTTATGGAAAAAGAGTTTCCAGCGGATAATCATCATCGCATTCTGTGAAATTTTACGCCAGTAGTTTCGGTAAATTATGTCTTTTGACTTCATCAAAATGTCGACAATACTTGATCGGTATAATTTGATGCCTTCCCGTTGCTCGAAAGCTTTCCAGTCATATCCGGATTTCAAGCTTAATGGCCACACCCAGGCTAGGCCTGATAGCGTCATTTGTGCCTTTTCTCTTTCGAACCATAAATTGCCGGCAAAATTGAATTTTTAGGTGGAGCAGTGTAAAAATTTCGAGGTACTTGGCGACGCAAATAAATATTAGGGATTATCACAGAATAAAATTTATGGCCCGGCATTTTTCTTCCGCCTAATCACATAGACCAGAAAGAAAAAGTCTCGTTTAAAAGAAAAAGACAGACTTCGTGAGACTTAAAGTCTGTGTGCAGAATAGTGAATTTTTCTATTCTCATAAAATCTAGATTTTGAGACGTTAATAAATTAAGTCACGGGCAAAAATTATGGCCGTTTTGGAAAGGTTCTTTGCTTCTGCAAACGAGATCTTGGAAAAACATGAGAAAGCTAAAAATTTGTAGACGAAATAAGAGGTTTTGGGTGAATGAACAGAGTATGACCGATGGGAGTGCTAGCGAAAGTGGCACAAGGATAGGCGGTTGGAAATATCTTATTTGATGTATTCAGAGAAATTAAATGAAAGGGTCAAACCAGGTTTATCATGTTAAAGAGGGTAGAGTGGCAGTTAAGTCCCTGGAAAATAAACAGAGATCAAAAAGCTTGAATTTAACCACATTTCTGGTCTAGTTTGAAATCAAATTACATTGAATCAAGTTATTTCAAATCTCAGCAGATTTCCAATCCAAATTTGTGATGAATTATAAATAGTTGTTCTATGCATTTCTGTTTTCGCTGTTCAACACAATCTAATTTTCACATCAAAATTCCGTCAGAACACCGCCAGCCCAAATCAGAATTTATAATGTGACAAATTTCATTCATAATTCCCAGATTTCTTTCGAAAAAATATGATTAGTATGCAGGTATCATGGTGCCATGATCCCAAAAAAAAGATTTTTTCTCGTGAATCAAAAGCAAATTTCTGTTATTATTTATTCTTGAGCTTTTGTGCACACAAACAGAGAAAAACTGCTGTAGCTAATGAAAAAAAGGAAACTTCTCGTGTTGTTTATGATAAACCTAATAAACGTTGCGCCAATAAATCCAATCGTTAAAAATATTATTATAAATATAATGTTAACAAAACTTTTTTTTATACCGGGCCATTATTTCGCATCGAGCGGAGAAAAAAACATAACTTTTCATATCTTCTCGGAAGCATTAGTGGAGATAATAATCCTACCTCCTGTTAATGCATCAATTTATAGTCGAAATATTGTTTCGTATATGTCGCGTGGATAATTTCCCGACGCTATAATTCCATGGCGATTTAGTGACAAAACAGATTAATGGTCATTGTTTGCCCAAATTTATTTACGATTTCTCGCAAATTTTGGGCACTTGAGCGTGTTTGCAGCCAGCAAACAGACTCCAGTAGAGCCCTTCCCCAAACACATTATGAACGGTGAAAATAATTTGAGAGCAGGATTGTCGTTGGAGTATAAACGAGCTTAGCTCGCCCGCATTTCACGTTGATAAGCCTGAAAGTTAAGAAAGCAATCGTTCACCTCTTTAACAAATACTGTAAATCCACCACGAAAACACAGTTTAAAATTTCCTGCTACAGAAGCTGTCGTGAATACACAAGAAACTTTTTCATAAAGAAACCACAAACAACAAATATCAAAAGATAGAAGTTTGTGAATATTCACACTCTGCTGGAGTTTTTATAACAGGGGAACTGTTAACACGTTTATTCAACTTGCTACCGATGATCTTAT
>JPYR01000585.1:0-10709 GCA_000775305.1 Belgica antarctica | reverse complement strand
GGTTTTAATGAAATTATTAACGAGATTTAAAAAAAGAAAAACAGAAGAAACTTTCACCGGACAAGGCTTTCAAGCTTTATAAACTTAAAAACTTTTCATTTTGGATTTTTATTGAGATGCATTTCCTCTTGAATCTATGTTGCTGCACTTTTATTCAACTTTTTCCAGAGATTATATTGAAAAATAATATTTTCTGAACACAAAACTGCTTCATAATTAATTGCTTTTATAACTCTCTGGAAGAAGACTTTAAAACTTGCAGGAACGCTTGAATCAAAAAATTATTCGTTAAAACTGTATTTTATTTAATAAAAATAGCTTTGAAGCAATTTGCTACGAAAAACCTGAAATTTTTAAAATTTAGTTGATGACTATACAAACTTGGTTAAGAGCCATCCAACGTTGAAAGTAAAAACTTAAAGATTGCACTTCATCCTCTGGGAATGTTTGCAGTTCCAAGTTCCACTGATCTAAAACTCTTGAGAGTTACAGTTTAAATAAATAATGGGAGCGAAAGTTGTTGAACAATACGCCAACAGATTTCCAGCTGAATAATTAAATCAAAAAGCACAGCAAAAAAGCTTGCTGCGAAGTGATTCTGGGAAAAAGTTCATTGAGTTAAGCCCTCAGCTGCGATTTTCAAAAACATTGTTTGTCAGATCATAAATGAAAACCTTTTGTTGTTAAATTTTTTCCAAGCTTTTTAAATTTATTTATGAAATAATTGTCTGATTTAAACTTTATGGAAATTTTAATTTCATTTAATTAGCTTGCATGCTTTTCCGATTTTATTTTGATACTTTTTTATATGAATAAAAAAATTGTTTACGCTTTTTTAAACGCCGCAAGCTGTTTTGATTGAATCTTAAGTAAAAGTTGCTTTAAAGCTTTGATGATTTTATTATCATAAAATCTTCCCGAAACAAAACTTTTTCTCTCACTTTTTGATTCAATTGCGAATACGAAGACTTAATTCTCCCTTGACGTTCATTAAGTCGAGTTGATATGAAGTTTAATGTCTTGCAAAAAGAGTACAGCGAGTAAACAAGTGATTTTGTATCCTCGAATAAAAGTTACATTAAACATTTAATTATTTACGTCTTGTTTGTTTGAATACCGTTTGTTTCTTGACTAATTTCTCTCAGGAAAGCCGTAAAGATGAGATCATCAAATGAAAATTTCAAGCAACATTAAAAACAGTTTTATTTGCCATAAAATGCGAGACTAACAAAGGCGAAAGTATATCAATTTCACGAAGATGGCTTTACCAGCCTTAAAATTTCGCCGAATTTAATGCGTGTGAAAAATTGATTCTTTGAAAATGTCTGCCTCGTAAAACATCATTGATTCATTACAGCGAGCAGCTAAGGGTGGTGTGAATGAACTGTTCTAGTTGCAAGATGGCTAAAAACCGTCAATGTCAGGCCATATATTGTATCTGTTTCCACGCAACGCAGAATTTTTCTTGTTCCTAGCAGTCATTAAACATTCCACGAACAATGTAGCAAATAAGCTCGAAACTTCTAAAGCACATCAAAACAAATTGTTCGCTTCAGTCGTGATAAAGGGAGCTCACATAAACTCACATTTCAACGAACTTACTTTTATATTTGTTAATTTCGAGGTAGAACATAAACCGGGTAAAGAAGTTTACATGCTCTGGTTGCATTTATGCTTACGTAATAAAAGGTACCCCACAAAAGTTTAGTTTCTGAATGGGTACGTTTCTTGAATTATGTCAATGAGATTATAGAAAAACCAAAGCTTTAACTTTGAATGAGGTTGATGCCAAAGTTGTAGACATTTTGCGGGTGTTTTCACTTCGGGAACGAATGACAATGATGGCAATTTTTCAGCTGTAAATAATAGATTCGAAAACAAAAAGAATGTTAAATCTTAAATTTCACCTGAAATCGGTTGAATACAGCGAAACATGACTGATAAAACCAACCCTGCTGTTGCAGAAAGTTCGTGTCAAAGATGTGCAATTCTGCTGGGAAGAAAATTCTCAACCTTTCGTAGTTAAAAAACTTTCAATGTTAACTGTAAAGTGTTCATTCTGAAACGTCTTTCCGTTAAGCTGTACTGAAGTTAATTAAAGTTTTGAAGAACTTTTATGAATCCGTATCGGAGATTTTTTTAGTGGCTTCTCGGATGTCAGAGAATTAAACTGATTAAAAGTTTTGTTCGAAATCAGACGAGCAACAGAAAATAAAGTTTTATCGATTGAATTCCCTTAAATCATCTTTAATACGACTGTTTTTCTAACAAGCTTTTTATTTGACATTACTCTTGAACAAACTTAACCCAGCATGAGTTCAAAGTTGACATTTTTGTTTTTCCGAGAGAACGCTTCATTCAAGGTCTGTACATGCTGATAAGTCTTGCTTCTAAAGTTTATTGTCTTTATTTAAATAGAATTTTGATAACACAAAAAGAAGTTCGCCTGAAGCGCCGAGTGAAAAAGGATTTCGAAACTTTTTCAAACAGTTGACTTAAATAAATGTGCGACCTGATACGAGAGATATGTCAGAACTTTTATAAACCAACAAGATGTAACCTTTTTGATCTTGATTTGCATGCAGAAGCTGGGGGGCGCATTTTTACCAAAACAAACAGATTTAAAGTAGCTTTAAATCAGTATTATTGAACAAAAATGTTTCTTCATTATGCAGCAAGCCTGCAATCATAATTTCGTTTCTGCATTTTATATTCCGCATCGGAAACGCGCCAAAAGCGGATCAGACGAAAGCTTGTTTATCCGAAAATAGCATCACCAGAAACAGTCAAATGAAGGCTTAAAGTGTGTCAACACGAATAATGTTTGATAAGATCTTTGAGCATCATTTCATGTGGAAAATATTCAATATTGGCTATTAGCCGCTTAACTGGCGCTATCTTTTCTATTTGATGCTTATTCGTTTGGCTAAGCAAACGCTTCAAGGGAAATCGATTTTCGTCACGAGAGGGGAGACACAAATGTGCTTGACTTGCTTGAATAATAATTTTTGATGACTCGTGAAAATTATCACCAAGAAAATAGCTCCGAAATCACGTTGCATTTTTCCGATTTAACTCACATTGCCGTGACATTACTGCAAAAATTTTCGTGTCCGGGGGAAGGGGGAGATTGAAAAAGGTAAATTGCATTTTCCGATTGAGCGATTCTCGCATCTAGCTCGATCAATAAAATCAGGGGACAATGCGACTGCAAAATAAGGTTTAATAATTTCATGTTGCATAATAAATTTGTGTCAACATTATCATCGACCTTCCCCGCCCAGCGGCGCTAACAAAGTTTTGAACACCAGCCAAAATTTATTAATTCCATTTGTTTACAAACGTTCTTTCTGTGGCTCTTTTTCTTCTGTGGCTCGAAGTTAAGCACACAATAAAAATATATGAAAATGCGTACACAAAATTTCGATCCAATAAAAATAAAACGAAATGTTCCACATGATTTGGCCTGCGTGATCTCGATATAAACGCTCAGTGTCACAGCACATCACGATTTTATAATATTTGATAACACTTGGAACGAAAAAGGTCTACATAATCCAAGAAGAATGATTTATTCTCATCTACAATGCCATTGTTTGTCTGTTGATGTGACCGGGATACTAAATTGTACGAGTGTTTCTACGATGGATTCGTGCGGGAGTTTCACCACCGAGGTTGCAGTTGAAGGCCACTTCAAACAACGCTGTAGTTTGCTTTAAATTCTTTTTTCATAGTTTATTTTCTTTCTCATGGAGGTGAATAAATTATGTACCCCCTACAAGTGTCAAAAAATATCAAGTTGCTTACCCTTGTCAAGACTTCCAAGACTTGAAAATTGCTGTCTTTTTGAAGTGTGAATGCTTCAGAAATCGTTCAGTCCTTGTAGCTGGAGGCTTTAGTTAGGTGTTGTTAATTGAAGTTTTCGATCACTACGTTGTAATTTTTCATTTATAAAGCTTACAGCTTTATAACCTCAAAATCTTCTAAATTTTTATTTTGTGACTGAACTCGCAGATTTTCCCCCATTGTGAAGCAGATTATCAACGGAAGTTTTTGCGCTCTCCACTGTTCTTTCTTTCTATTCACGGCTTGATCACAGTGAATTTATGAAAGATGTCCCTTTTCGCTCGGCATTACATGAGAAGGTATCACAGCGGATTATCCTAAAGCGCCGTTGCGTTTTATTTCAACGGTGTAGTGAGCGGGAAAATGATGATGTGATGTTAAAGCTTTCTGTGCTGTACTAATATGACGGTAATAAAAAAAATCCCGTTGACAAATGATAAGTTATTTTAATGTCTTTGCTGCTCGAGAGAGCAAAAATTCAGCTCGTCGAAAGCGCTTCGAAGCTAATGCTGTTTCAATTGAAAGTCTCGAATGAAACAAGCAGCTTACGAAGTTTTACTGTTGTCATAATTTTTCAACGCAAGGATTTCAAATTTCTCTTTTCTTGTTTGCAACCCAGCAACGCAAAAATCAATGAAAGCAAGAAAGCTTCAACTAAAAGCTCTATTACGTGATGTTAGGAAGAATGATGAAGCGTTAAAGCTCCGATTGACAAATAAAACGACAACCTTTCGCAACAAACAGTAATGCTTTTTATATCCTGAACCTCCTGCAAAAGCAAACAAATAGAGAAAAATCATTTTGATGATACGGAGCGGCTTTGGCTTGAAGGTAAGGCGGGCAGGTGCAGTGATGTCACTTCTTTGGATTGATTGGATGTTGATTGAAGCGTGAAACTTTCTTCCTTGGTCGGAAAAGTAATTTTGAGATTGTGTTCAGGTGGAAATTTCCTACACCACAAAAACATCACTTGTGCTCACCCTCTCATGGGAAAATAACGTAGATCCTGATTTGAAGGGAGGAAAAATAAGAAAAACGGAAATTTTATCTGCATATCAATGTGATTGACATGTTTACTGAATGTGTGTTTTCTGAGACACACGAAATCATTTTAAATTCCTCGAGGTTTTCTCTCGACGTGATCTCCGACGATTTGACTAAATTTGACTTCAATTGATCGTTGATGTTGCCAAATTAAAAGCAATGCTGCAGTGGAACCATCAAAGAGATGAGAAATCTGGCGGAATCTCGAAAATCATCAATAACTTTCCTTTTAACGTCTCAGTTTCGGAAATGCACACATGCTGCCAGTGCCTTTTATTCTCCATATATCTTCGCTGAAACGGAAACACAAATACGAAACTTTCACAAATAAAAAGCATTCAAAAGCTCTTGAGATATCGTATGATGAAAGGTTCAGAATGAGAGGCTATTAATCAGCCGTACGATTTTTTGAAGGTTCTTATTCCACCCGAAGGAGTAGAGGAAAAGCTAAAATAATTTAATATTTTATTGCTGCCGCTGTCTTTGTATATTTAAATACGTCAAAATGTGAGAAAGACAAAGAATAACAAGATAAATGGGCCCACATTTAGGTGATTGAAGTCCATACATTTTTTCTGAAGTTTCGGCATAGAATTTAGTCCATCAAGATTATTTCGGTTGTGATTTCTCATGCAAAAAAATTCCCTTTGAAAGAGCTTCTGGATTTGAGTTGAATCACAATGAATTTCATAAAAAATGTAGTGCGCCATTCGAGCCCGAAATTGCCAATTAATGAAATAATAATTTCTGTCACTTTTTGTCCATGTGTAGCAGCACATCAATTAAGGCGTCCAGGGGACACGTTTACTCAAGAAGTCACGCTGTCGCAACATTTTCACACCTTTTCTTAGATTTTAGTTTGGAACCACATTTTTAAGCATTTTCTGGTATTAATCAGCACTGATGAGGCTGGCGAAATCACCAGGACTTCAAGTTGTCTGTCATAGGTCGTAGCTTCTTTCGATGTCCTCCCAATAGAGCATGACGTCATGATGTGGAGCTCCGCTGAGAAATTTTCGCTTGTAGAAGTCGAATTAGTACGATGTTTCCGCAGCCCTATCCGGGTATGCTCGCCGCGACTACAGCTGAGTACACATTAACGGGAGGAGTCGCTGGTTAGTGTATGGGGGCACGCCAGCCTCTTCTTCAATCGAAGCAATCGACCTTAGGCTTCAGAAGAAGAATTTTCTCTCCACTTTGAGGTTCGGTTGAGCTGGATGCTGGTGCTCGGTTTTGCGGCGAATGTTGATTCCAAAACACGTGGAAACCGAATAGTGTTTAAAATCGGGTGGAAACACGACGGATGGCAGGAACTTGATGCGTCTGGCGTTGAAGTTGGTCTTATACGTCGTTGGGTGTTGAATCCACTGATGAATACGGCGAAGTTCACGGTGAAAATTAATTAAATATTTTGGAGTTAAGATGAGATAAGTTTGCTTTTCCACTTAAAGATTTACATTTCTTTTGATTGATTTAATTATAAAAGCAACTTACAAGTTTTTGCAACGTTATTGAATATCTTTTTTATTTAAAGCTTTTAAAAAATAATTAACTCTTGCAATTAAAGCTTTCATAAAAGCTTAATTCTTGATTGTTTCAGACTTTAATTTCACCTGTCTCTGGAAATGTTCGTGCTCCTATACCCTTTTCATTTTCCAAGTTGTTGACATCATAACCCGATCAACCCCACAAAACATGACAACCATGCTTAATCATGACAATTAGCCCACGATTTTATTATTGTTCACCCTATAATTCTTGCAAGGGAACCAAAATTTATTCACCATTAAGGAAAAATTAAAACAATTTATAAAATTAATTATTTTTCATAACCTATCTTACCGTTATCTTTGCGCTGGTGTGAAGATGCGAGCGGCGTTTGTAATACATTTTTAATGAGTAGCTTTGCTGCTCGAGAGGGAGTTTACGTCCATTTTATTATATCTCTCGTACGTGTGGTGGCCGTTCCATATTTCAATTTACCGCTCCCTTATTTTTAATTGCTTTTCACCTTGAGAATCCTTAGTGCTCCGGAGATGGTTCCGGAATAAGTTTAATTAACTACGCTTTTATAGCTTTAGTTTTCAATGGACTTTTTATTGTACGCTTTGAAAGTTTTAATTATTAATTTAAGACTGGAATAAACATGAATTTTATATTGAAAAGTTTCCGAAGCTTCCGGTTGTGGTCGGGATGCATTCTATCGTTTTATAATGCTCAAGTTGAATCGGTCAGCTTTTAGTTATGACAATTTGTGATTCGGAAGCTTGCTGGAAAGTTCCGTAATTTTCATAATATAATCTGAGATTTTAAAAGCTTTTGGCAAATTTTATGTCAAGTTTATGTTGAAGTAAACTTTGCTGATGATTTTAACTTGAAAATTTGGCCACTAGATTTTTGAACAATCCCACATGACGTATGTTCATCTCTATTATTAATTCATATTGTGCTTAAAAGCTTCTAATTGAAATTATTATTGAATCTATGGCAAAGTTCACTTAATCACAGTCTTTGTGGAACTTTTATTCAATTAATGACAAACAAATTTTGAAAAGGACCTTTCACCAAAGCAATATTGAGTTTCCACTATGTAGAAGCCATAAATCTAATTAGTTGTATAATGGATTATGACAAATATGCGATCGGAAGTGAAATTGATATTTTCACCCAATCATCATAAATTTACATTGGCATTTTTGGGTCGTAAAAGTGAAGCTTTGTTCAAATTAAATTTAACAGAGGTTCAACCATTTCCATGAGAAATGATTTATTTGTTCAATCATTACCTTCTCCAGAATAACAGAGTTCGGTGGAAGCAAATTTTGAGAGATTTTTCCGATAATACACGAGCTGAAACGTCATCCATGGGTTTGCAGAGATTTTTGTCATGGAAACTTTGATTATAAGTGAATGTAGGTATGTGATTCATTCAATGTATTTTTGTAGAAAAATTTCAATGAAAATGATGAATTGTAAAATAATTAATGTTTAAAACTGATTGTAAAATGCTGACATTTCATTAAACGAATTGAAAGTCTGATTTTTTTCATTAACATACGGATTTTCTCAAGTTTATCCTACATTAAACCCATTTATTTTATAGAACGATTGATTTTTCACAAAGTAAATTGAATTTGTGTTTGCATGCAGCAGTTTCATTGCAATGAACAAATCTTTTTTAAACCAACTGAATAGTGCAAACTCCAATTTAGTTCGAATTATATATTTTTCAGTGCTTAATTCATTTTATTTGAGTAAATTTCTGTAACTTATTTTCTATTGCAAAAAGTTTCGTCGGATTAATTGAATTTCTCCCATAGCAACTTATATTCGCTCCGTCTTTGATACGCAGAGTTGAATAAACTGAGACTTCATTCTGTAAAATGCTCGGAAACAATTGACAACAGACGAAGATTTTTCAATTAATCACTTTCTAAATGGTGCGTCGTTAAACAAAGTGCTGAAGCAGTTCCATTTAAATGCTTGACAATAAATAACAAAATTTCTCTATCGCTCACTGATCATGCTGAAAGATAACTCTTGATTCAACTTCTTTTAATGATTGCCTTTACTCTAGACGGCCGGGCGGATTTTAAAATGTCCTAAACGGCAAACTCAAACTTCACTTGAATTTAAACCGTGTTCATGATCCTTATTTAATAATCTAAAGCAGTTAATTAGACATGGCGTTACTAAGATTATATAATTAAGGAGACAGGTTTAAAAGATTCAGGTCATAAAATTTAAATTCGGACAGCGTGAACTTCGTTTCCAAAACGCTTGCGCACCAGCGCGTTCCCACAGAGATGTTCGCGCGGGAGTTGCTAATAACATTTCGGGATTAATTGAATTGCAATTAGATGGCAAGTATACACCTCGTGTCAGGCCCGGTCGACTGAATTTATTGCGTTTTCAAATTCAGAAACAAGCAGAGCATTTTCGCACAATTAAAATTTAATTTATTTTAATTACGGTCACAAAAATCCAAAATCCAATGAAATGTACGGCGATAAAATATTAGACTTTGACTTGTGCAATAAAAATCAATTTAAATCCCAAATTAACTAATTTATGAAATTTTCACTTTTGTTCCGAAAAGGATTTTCTGTGCACCAACAAAAAGCCTCAGAGATCCAAAGTTCATACTACACACATGGATGGGTTGTCGATAGCAAGTTCTGCATTACAAATGTTATTGCCCTGACAGATATTTTCTAGTTCGTCGAAATTCCATTTTAATTGAGTTGTTTTATACTTCTGTTAGCTTATGTCAAATTCTCTGGAAATTAAATACAATGAATAATATATTCGAATACATGCTTTGTCGATGGCAAGTGGTGATTGTGCAAGTAACACAAACAACAGATTGATTATTTCAATTTGGGCAATCAAAGCCCAAAGTTAAACAAGCAAGCCCAATTAAAAGCTTTGGAGTTTGCTGGCTCTTGTTTGCAAATCGGTCGTTAGGTAATCACACTGATTGTTTGCGGATGTGAGTCATTGGCTTGTAAGCTTCATGCTAGAATAGTCAGAACTAAATTGGCGTCACTTGTAAATTTGCTGTTACGTTATTTATAATATTTCCTTGTTGAACATTTTATTCTCCATAATCCAATCAAATGAACTGTTTGATAAGTTTGTTATACCTTTTTTCAAGATTGGTTAAGTGGCAAAACCAGAGAAAATTAAACTTCAAAGTTCAGGAAAACCTTTACGCCACAGAGCGATAGAAGCTTTCGATCCGTATTTATCTTGAAATCAATTTTCTTTTCGTTTTAATACAAATAAGCTCTGATAGGCAATTATTCAACAGAATCTTTGACTAGCCAGTGAAATGAAAGATTTAGAAGGCATTAAAGCTAGTGATACAAACTAAGTGAACAAAAATGTTTCGAAAAATCGCACTAATTGTGAAAACTAGAAATTGGTACCTAGTGATGAAGCTTTTTCTGATTTGTTTGTTTGTTTTCAACGGAAGTATTTGTATTATAACATTTATGACATCAGTTCTATATGGTTGTTTAAATCTATATAATGATTACAATCGTGGTTTAGCAAAGATAAAAAATAAGCTTAGATCGTAGTAAATTATTATTAAATGATGATGAAAGCTAGTAAACGATAGTATTGTGGAATGGAAAGAAATATAAATCGCAGACATAAGTAACTGAACAGAATCCAACTCAGTTCACAAAATCATCGAGAATTTTAAACACGAATCCCTTATCGTAGATTTAAAATTGCAACTTGATAGACATTAAATTACAATTAACATTATTTTCTGCTGATGCAGTGGCAAAAATTATCATCATTAAATATAAATTATCCGATTTATTGTGCACGTTCGTATATTTCAGAGCGTATTAGTGTGCACTGAATTTCAAAGCATTAATTTTTAACACTTCTCGCAATCTGCAAAAAATATCAAATGAAAATAAAAAATCGAACTTTATCGTCAGTCGAGCTAGCGATTCTCGTTCGCTTTTTGCAGAGAATGATTGTGATTTTAAGAATAAGAATCGAAAAAGGAAAAGAAAAATAAACTCCAATGAATTATTTGGATTTCCATTTAATTTATGACTGAAGCTGTTTTAATTAGTAGAAAAACTATAAGAATGGAGAATCGTACAGTGCTAAAACTAATTACGGGGTTTCTCCAATCTGACTCATGTTGGTGTTGCATTGTCGAGGGTCGAAGAGTGAGACCATCGCTTAAAGCGCTAAAATTAGCAAAAAAATGAGAGAAACTTTCGCCGCTTGCGAAGCAATAGGGGGAAATGCCCTTCACGGCCAACCTTAAGGATTATTTTTTCTAAAAC
>JPYR01000584.1:27184-41315 GCA_000775305.1 Belgica antarctica | reverse complement strand
TTTTGAAGGCATGAAATGTCACGGCGTGCCAGAGGTTGTGATTGTCAACGGAAAAGTCTGCGTCGAGAAAGGAAAAATTGAAGTTGAAGCTGGTTCCGGAAAGTATTTGGAGCGAAAGACATTCAACCCGTATATTTTTGGGTAGTGAAGCTATTCGCTTGACTTCACCATAGGTTTATCTTTGTTAAGAAAGATATCAGAAATATGCAGTGCTTAGACTTCTGCTTAGAATCGGTGACGAGACTATCTGAAAAATGGATGAATAAAATTCGCCAAACATATTTCTTTCATCAGTCAATTTTATGTAAATTGTTAGAGTTTACAAATAAATCTTTAAAACAATAAATTACAATTTTTCTTGATTAGCAGCATCCATGGCGACAATTCTTTGGTGGTTCTCGAAATTTTCCAGGACGCTTTCCATTGCAATGACGCAGTTTCTCAACAAGCGCCTTGCTTGATCGCAATACTTTCTAATCAGTTGTTCTTGCTCGATCATGCCATTTCTTCCATCAAGTGAGTCATCACTGTCTACACTTCGGCGATCTGTCTTTGCCTTTGGTGAGTCTTCCTGGGTCACACTTTGATCAGTTATTTGGCGGCTAAGGTTAAACGCTCCTCTCAGTTGACCGAGGTCTTCTGGTTGTTCACGAATTAACGACTGATTTAAATTTGCTTCCATGTTCACTTTTGTTTGCTTCCGAATTCTTTTTGTAATATTTTTAGATCTTGACCGTTGCAAGGACGAACTGTTAATGCTGCTGCCATCTTAAACTTTAGTTTATATACCTTCGCCAGGTAAACTCAAATGAAGCTTTTTTACCTGTGAAACCCAAAATTTAGAAGGTCGCTTAAAGGGGTGAGAAGCAGCAGATAAATGGATGGTCGACCCTTGAATGAACCTGGAAATTCCCATGACAATAAATAATCAATTGATAAGAGATCTAAGCTTGTTTTTTTTTTGTTTTGCAATTGATTACTTGTTGTGAGAGATTCAGTCACTAGAATAAACTCAAGCAACTGATATGAGACTGATTCGCTTCATTGGATTATTTTTGCTACTTTTGAATCAGCCTTGCGATGCAGCCGTTTCGTCTAGTGAATACTCAGCCGAAGCGTCGAACGTTATAAATCATAACGAAGAAGACTTTGAAGTGTTTCAAAATTCTGAAGAAGCCAGAAAAATGGAATCGATTGAAAACGTTAGAAGTCGCTTCGGCGACGATCCACCAGGCGCGATACCCGCAGAACAGGGCAATGCATTTCAAGGCGACATCCTTCTCACAGCCGAACAAAGACAGAAAATCTTCTCAACGAAAGTCACTGAAGAGAGGACCGGCTTTCTAGATGAAGATCGTCGATGGCCCAAGAACAAAGCCGGCCGAGCCATTGTGCCTTATGTCATTGACCGGAATTTCAGTGAGTGCAGACTTTTTCAAACTAGAAACCAAAGCAAACGTTTCAATTCTTGAAGCGATCGAACAGGCGACGATGATCTTGAAAGCGATGAGTAGCATCGAAAAAGTCACTTGCATCCGATTTAGGAAGCGACGATCGCAAGGGAACTACGTGATCATCAGACCACACCCCAGAAACTGCCAAGCTGCGTTGGGGAAGAAAACTGTTCCAGGTTCGCAGTTGGTGGAGCTTGCCGCTGGCTGCTTCCAAATGGGAACAGTTATGCACGAGTTTATTCATATTCTTGGCTATACACACATGCACAATCATCCTGAACGTGATTTGTTTGTAAAGATTCACAGAAACAGAATCGCTGACAACAAGTGGCACAACTTTGCGAAAGTAAATGTGAAAGAATACGGCAACTTTAACACTCCCTATGACTACTTATCAGTCATGCATTATCCGCGCTCGTCGTTCGCCAGGGAAGGCTTGCGTCCGGGAACCGTCACGATCGAACCGTGGGACAAAAGATTCGCGAGTTTCATCGGCGAACGTCAAAAGCTCAGCAGGGGCGACGTAACTAGACTCAACAACATGTACAAGTGTCTGTTGAAATATTCGCCGGTGAATAATTTTTTATAGCTCATTTATTAATTCTTTTTCTATCAAATATTTTTCTGTTAAAATGCAACGACTTGAAGTCACCCGACATGGCACGGTCGCCACTTTAGAACTGAAAATAGAACTTTGAACGTAAAAGCTAAGAAATGCTGATTGAATATCGCAACTGAGGTAAAGCACTTGTGGGAGTATTGAACAATTCGCTTAGGATTGGCCGCCAGAGACCTCAATGGAAGCACCAGTTACGAACGAGCTCTTGTCGGAAGCTAAAAATGCGATTGTGTCGGACACTTCTTCGGGTTCACCGAAACGACGCATTGCGATCTGTTTAACGATCAATTCTTTGACTTTGTCTGGGACCGCTGCGGTCATTGGCGTGTTGATGAATCCGGGGATCACAGTGTTAACGCGAATCCCGAACTTTGCGAACTCCTTCGAAGCAACGCGAGTCAAAGTCTCAACAGCTGCCTTGCTAGGCGCGTAGTTGCATTGACCCATGTTTCCCATCTTGGCAGTGATGCTGGAAATATTAACGATCGATCCGCCGACTTTGTGTTCGATCATTTTCTGAGCAGCGTGCTTCATGACCAGATACGTCCCCTAAAATATGCAAATTGACGCAATTAGCACCTTCAACACCTCGCAACTGCATTTCTCACCTTGAAGTTGACGCTCAACACCAAGTCGAAGTCATTGTCTTCCATCTTCAAGATAAACGCATCACGAGTGAGGCCGGCGCAGTTGACGATGATGCTTGGCGGGCGTTTGTACTTGTTGATTGCTTCTTCGATGACACCTTTGATGCTTTCGTTGCTCGTCACGTCCATCTCGAGAGGTAAATGAGTGTCTGCAAGTTTGGCGAAATTTAATTGACAACGAAGTTCAGAGTAAACAAAACAATGAGCAGTTGCGCGTCCGCGTAAATAATCAGCACACAAGAACAGTTTCTAAATTTAACTGCACGCGTGTTGGGGATTATGTGTTTGTTTGATTGGATCGCATTTTGTTTTCTTTTTTGTTGATTTTTGTGCGATATTTCGACTGCTGATCACTTTCCGACTGTTGTTTGCCGAAGAATAATCGCCGATTGGGTAAATATCTGGGTCTTGAACGGGTTTCTGTCACAAACTCAAGCAGTGCAGACAGTGACAAATATTTTCGCATGTTACATAAGCCAGTTTTCCATCGAGAATTCGTAAATAGCTCGTAAATATGAATACGTGCCAAAAATTTCCGACCAAACTTTGGTCATTAGCGGTCGGCCGGTCTTAATTTACCTCCCAACTTCTTCGCTGTCGACTGGGCCTGCTCGAACTTCCTGTCAGTGACGATAACGGTGGCTCCTTCTTGAGCAAATCTCACAGCAGCGGCCCGGCCAATGCCGCCTCCAGCACCTTGATGGAAATTTAAATTAATTATTAATTTACGGTTTAACACTTGAGAGGGTCGCTTTGCACCACCAACGGAGGTACAAGCTGAACCAATTCTTACCTGTAATCAGGGCGACCTTTCCCAGCAATAAAGTTGAAGACATGTTGAAACGAAGGAGAACAAAACAAATCTGACGGTCAACCGAAACCCGCGTAGCTGAATTGGAATTCCCGGGGCGGCAACTACGATTTTATTCAGCAACGCTATCGGTGTGTTTACAAGTCGCCAATTGCTATAAATTAAGAAGCGGGCCGTTCTTAAGCATCATTCCGCTGTGAACCATGGCAGATCCACTTAGTCTTCTCCGTCAGTACAACATCAACAAGAAGGAAATCATCGAACGCGATGGACAAATTATATTCGGTGAATTTTCGTGGCCAAAAAATGTGAAGACAAATTATTTGAAATACGGGTGAGATTGCTTGTTGTTGCTTCGATTTGATCGATTTTGATTGTACAATGATCTCGCAGTTCGGGCAAGAAGGGCGCCGCTAAAGAATATTACACCCTAGAGTGTTTGTTGTACATTTTGAAGAATGTCAACCACCAGCACTCCGTTTACGTTCGACAAGCCGCGGTAAGTTTCGGCGTTGCTCCCAACTTGAATCGAATTTCATGGATAAGTTTTTAGGCTGAAGAGATTCCGGCTGTCAACCGACCGGATCGTAAAGATCTGCTCGCATACCTCAATGGCGAAACGAGCACTTGCGTGAGCATCGACAAGAGCGCGCCGTTGGAGATCCCTACGCAAGTGAAGCGCCCGGCCGACACTGACATTTACGACAACCTCGCAAAGAAATCACGCTTTGAAGATCTGCAAGTGCAAAAAGTCAAGGAGCAACTTGCAGCACGTCTCGATGTCAACAAGAAAGAGGCATCGGTCAACATCGACAACATTAAATCGCTCTCCGAGACAATGTCAGTGGAGAAAATCGCTGCCATCAAAGCCAAGCGATTGGCTAACAAACGTGTGACCATTAAAAGGAACGACCATGACGAAGCTGGCGTCGGTGACTTGCGTGGAATGCTTGACTTCGACGTTGACTCAACCAAGGACATCATCAGTCGCGAACGTCAGTGGCGAACACGAACCACGATTCTACAAAGCACCGGAAAAACCTTTTACAAGAACATCTCAGCTCTGCTGTCATCGATCAAAGCACGTGAAGAAGGCCGCAGCCGCCCACCACCATTCCCACAAAAACTTCCCGAACCTTCTAAACCGGTTCGCGTTAACCAACCACAACAAGCACAGTATAATCGTTACGATCAGGAACGTTTCATACAGCAGAAAGAAGTCACCGAAGACTTCAAGATCGACACAATGGGAACGCACCACGGAATGTCCTTGAAGTCGGGCATAATGTCCCAGCAGCAGCCACAGAAGAAGCCAGCACCGGCCGCATTGCCGCCTGGTCGCCCCAAAGAACTGATTCCAACTGCTCAAGCTCGACTCCTCCCCACAAACAACCAGAACAAGCGAGTCTCTAAAACACCGATCATCATCATCCCATCGTCGCCTCACAGCCTCATCACCATGGTGAACGCTAAGGACATTCTGCAAGACCTGAAATTCGTGACACAAGAAGAGAAAAAGGCTTCCGGTGCCCAGCGCGAAAACGAAATCTTGTTGCAACGTCGCAAGGAAGGCAACACGACAGTCCCGTATCGCATCGTCGATCAGCCCGGCAAGCTTTCGCCTCAAGATTGGAACCGAGTAGTTGCTGTCTTCGTTCTGGGACCACAATGGCAGTTCAAAGGTTGGCCGTGGGATGGGAATCCCGTTGAAATCTTCTCGAAAAGTAAGTTTTCCTCGAGTTTCTCGATTACGCAATGTTTTAAATGTTAATTGTATGGTTTTTAGTTGCTGCTTTCCATTTGCGATATGATGAAATGAAACTTGACGCAAACGTCGCTCGATGGGCTGTCTCAGTGTTGAATATCTCAAGAACTAAGCGCCATTTGGACAGAGCATGCCTGATGTCATTCTGGGAGTCGCTTGACACGTAAGATTGTGCAAAATATCAACAGTTGATCAAAACTAGCAGATTTTCTTTCTTTTCTTCAGATACATGGTGAAATACAAGCCTGAGCTGAGAACTTAAAAATTTCGAATTGAGAACATCAAAAACTTTATTGATTTTATCAAATGTTCAGACGTAAGTTTCAATAACAATTCAAGAATAAAAGCAGTTTAGATAAGTCATACAAAAATAAGTGCTCTTGGTTTTTGAATCGAAATGTGATCTCGTCTTACCTTAAACCCAGATAATATCCCGTTTGTGTACATTGTTGTGCAATCACATTGATAAGAAGCTTAAAGCTTGCTTTTGGCTTTGCGTGCTTGGAAGTTCACCATCGCCATTAACGCTTCTTCTGAACTAAAACGTTCTCTCAAAGCATCAGATTCCGCGTGATTGACCTTCTCAAGTTCTTCAATCGTGAATTTTCTTGTCAACTTCTTGTTGGCAATGATCGATCCAAGTGGCAGCTCAGAAATCTGTTCTAGTTTCTTCCAAACTTCGCTGACGTCTTTGTACACTTCAGACACGAAGCCGAACTTGTAAGCTTCTTGGGCAGTAAGTTTGTGGTTCAGCTGAAGCATTTCATTGGCTTTGCTGGTTCCAAGAATTCTAGGGAATGTAAGTGAAGAACAGCCTTCGGCACACAGGCCCAAGTTGGTAAAGGGAGTGTAAATGTACGCTTTCTCAGACGCGTACAAGATATCACAAAGTGCAATGATAGTTCCAGCAATCCCGATAGCGGGACCGTTGATGATTCCGATAAGAAGTTTTGGGAATCGAATGAAGGATTGCACAAGGACGATCATCGGTGTGTGCATAGAAGATCCATCACTTGGCGCTTCAAAGTCCTGCGTCAAGTCGTTTCCCGAGCTAAAATATCCAAAATTTATTGTAGCTTTTATCAACGAGATCAAAGTTCAATCTACCTAAAGTAATCTCCAGCTCCAGTTAGCACTACCGCCTTGACTTTATCGTCTTCAGCAGCTTTGTTCAATATTTCTGCAAGGGCGATGTACGCAGGCCTGTTAATGGCATTCTTCTTCTTTTGATTGTTGATCGTAACAATACGAATTCCATTTTTATCGGTCACTTGAAAGAATTCCATGTCTCAGCTTTTGCACAACAATAAACGTCTTCAGTTTCTACTCTGTTTCACAAGATTGTAGGGCGCGTGATTTTGTTGTTGGTCTCAGTTTAATTCAATTAGTGAGAAATTTTCACAGATCTTTAACTCGACTTCACTCTGATTTTGAAATGTCAACAACCACTTCACCTTATTTCTAAGATATCGTAAGCTCCGAAAGGACTTCCTTTATTCTAGACTCGAAAACCGTTATTCTTAGCGCAAAAATTCGAAAATTCCAATTTCCATTACCATCCCAGCTTCAACTCGTTTCAAATCTTCACTCCAACCAGAATAGCGCTCGATTTAGAATTTCATTTGTTTACACCGAGAAAAACATTAATTACAACTTGAAAATCACCACAATCCAGTAGAAGTCATGTCTGAAGTCGACGAAAACGTTTACAAGGTGAGTTTCCATCAATTTTGGTTTCAAAACTTCATGAAATCAATTTTTGCGGCGGCTTTTTAGATTGCAGACAAGCTGAGTTCCTTAGCTGGATTCACTGGAAAGTTTATAAACAATGAGCTCGTGTCGTTGCACAGTTTCCAGCCAATCATCAGCACATCCAGAGACTTGCCGTCGAAGTTTGCAAACACTTCCGACGTGAATGTTTTTCACGTTTGGCAACTTTTCGTGCTCGACGATCCGATCGTTCGAGGTTTGGTGTCTGAATCCAGCAACATTTTCTACAATCTCCAAACAGCTAAAGACAAATCCAACGACATCTACTTAAAGACGTCGAGAGCGTATCGTTCGGCGATTCGCGGGACACTGAACAAACTTCAGGATGCAGCCGGTGAAGATTTTGGAGAAGTGGATGAAGTGAGAAAGTACGAAAGCTTGATTACAATCTTCTACACCATCGAGTGCTTGTGGCATCTCTGTGAGTTCCTTCTCATTGACCACTCCACAAACTCAGTCGTTCCGAGCCTTCTCGAATGGGTAAGCATGCTAATTTGTTGTTAAATGCTCAGCTGTAAAGGAAAATTTCTTCTAGACAAAGTTCCACTTCCCATCCTCAAGCCAGAACGCAGCTGAGATTCTTATAAACATGGATCGCGACGTAGACGTCCGTGGTGGATATTGGACAACAGTCAAGGGACTCGTGCTGCAAGGACAGATTGACATCGCCCGAGCACTGCTTAAGCTTCATTCATCGTCAGAAACCATGACGTTCCAACTCGCTGAGAAAGATCTCCAGTCGATGCCGTTCTTCAACACACACGGCGGCTTGAGTCTCCAGAAATTCCGCTCACAGTGGTCGAACTGGTCAACGACACTTCAGTCGAAGATTGATTCCGGTCTCTACTCAACCGAACCAGACCTCGAAGAGATCATGAAGCTCATAACCGGCGAGAAAGCTGCCTGGAACGAAATTTGCAAGGAGTCTTCGTGCTGGTACGAGCATTTTGCCGGGTTCTTGTTCTTTACTCAACCTGCAGTCCGCTACTTCGAGCTCGGAACGTTCGCCAACAACTGGCTGAGTCAATGGGCAAGCAGCAAAGGCGCATCAAATGGTTTCACAAATTTGAAGCATCTCGACCGAATGGTCCTTGCAGTACTGAAGAATGACATGGCTGAGATGATTTACTCAGTACAGAACATCGCTGATAACAAATGGTTTGTTGTTCATCTCACCGACCTTTTGGTGCACTGTGATCAGCTGAGAATCAGCAACGAAGATGAGAATGCGACTTCAGTCGTAGCCCTTCGCGAAAAT
Organism: Belgica antarctica; assembly: GCA_000775305.1. Taxonomy (NCBI): domain Eukaryota; kingdom Metazoa; phylum Arthropoda; class Insecta; order Diptera; family Chironomidae; genus Belgica; species Belgica antarctica. The sequence continues at coordinate 32,991 of JPYR01000584.1, read as the reverse complement.
CTGATCTTCGACTACGGAACGATGTTGATGTCGCGCGGAACTTTGTACGAGATCGGAATGGACTACTTGGAGTTTTCATCGCCGGAAGGGATCGGAGCCCGCGAAATGTTGCTTTTGAAGGTTCCAATCAAGAACGACGTACAGGCAGCCAACCGCATCACAATTGCGCGACGTTACGGGCTCGTCTTGGCCGAACAAGAAATCTCTCGCGTCATGGTAAAGCGGGCAATGTCGCTGAAGAACTACGGAAACGCTTTGGAATGGGCGATCAGATCACGTGACAACATTTACGTCACCAAGGTCGCGAATGTGTTCCTTCAGCACTATTGCAAAACCGGCGAGATGATGCACAAGGACTTGCTGGCACACGTTGGCGCTAAAATGTTCATGGCACCGCGCTTGCTTTTCCTTATTAAATACTTCGATTTCCACCGCTTCTACACTGCCAGAGCCTTCGCACAAGCCGCCGAGTTGCTTGTCAACCTGTTGGACTCTAAAATCATCCCTGAGTTCTTCTGGCCATCGTTGCTTGCTGATTCCATCCCGTTGCTCGAACACAACGAGCCTATCATCCCGACCAAGGAGACTTTTATCATCATGCACCACCTCGAGAGCGATTTGATTCCATTTGTCGAGAAACTCAAGAGAGACACGAGCTCAAAGAAGAAAAAAGGCGACGACCATGAAGAAGAAGAACTGAACTTGATCAACGGCTGCCCAGAAGACCTCATCCAACTCCTTCGATTGGCTTGCGCGAGGAACCTGTCGCGAGCCATGATCATCGAAAACACATTTGTTCATTAAGTTTCTTGGCTTGTTTGGTTAAAGTAATCAACATGTTTGATCGTTGACACAGAAGCCCAAATAAAATTACACAATTTTAAATCATGTCGTCATAGACTCGCGTTAAAAACATTTATTTCAAATAAAAAAAGTTTTTCTGTCTGAAAACCGAGCTTTTCTTCCTGTATCTCGCAGCTTACCAACACAGACGATGCAAAAACAATACGAGACGAGTCGAAAAAATAGCATAAAGTTCAACGATTCGTATTCAGACACGGAGGTCGAAGTGCGCAAAGGATCACAGGATGACTTTCTGAACAAGTTTGAAGAAGACTTTCGAGCGAGATGCGCAATTGGCGACTGCCTTCGCCAGCAATCACGGCCGCTGGTGGCTGAAGTTCCTAAAAGATTCAAGCAGATCAGTTTAAAGGATGAAGTGAAGATCGACTTGCGCAAGTACGCGCCTTGTTCGACTCCAAGCGTGCGCTCGGCATGCAAAATATATCCAATCGAAGAAGTTTCTGAAGACGCGTCTCGTATCTCGGTCAAATCTCGCGAGAAGCAGAGTCCAAGGCAGATAGAAGTTCAGCGCATACTCGAAGAACGACGGAGACACTTACGAGAACGTCCGAAAAGCAGAAACGCCAAGAAGAAATCATCACAAGCTCATGTCTTTGATCATTTGAACACGTTTTACCCTTCCGAAGAGTCAGTCGTTGACTCGACCTTCGCTGACTGCTACAAAAACAACTTCGACCAGCAAGACTTGTTCGTCGACTGCTTCCGCAGCTCCAACTCGCAGTTCGGGTCCTTGTCATCCTTCAAACGTGCACAAATTCATCGCCTGTCGAACGACATCATTGAACTCCACAATCACCGCCAGCGATCGAACAGCGTCAGCGACCTCATGACAATCAAAACTTATTCGTCAACACACACGCCACCGACATCGTGCTTTGGATGTTTCTTAAAGCCGATTTCTAAGCTTTGCAAGAAAAACTCAAAGAAAAACTAAATTTATTGGAAACTCAGCAATTAAAGTTCTAGTAAAATGGCAATCAGCCTGGAAGTTAATTCGAATTTGTTTCCAGCTTCTAATGAAACACGATTTGGCACTGCAAAGTTATTGGATTGAGTCACATAGAGTGGTCGTCTCATTAATTTTAAACGCTCTTCTTGCTTTCTCAGGTCTTTAATACATCGTCAGCGCAGCTTTCATGCTTTAGATTTTTAGTAGAACAAACATGTCTTTAATGTTCTCGTCAAAACCCCTCAAGGCTGCTTTAAAAACTGTTTATTTGTCAAATCTCAAGCATGAACAGACCATAACCAAGAATCGATTCAAAATTAAACTGTATGAAAACAGTACAAAAACAGACGAGGAGTCAAATAATTGTATCAATTAATCAAAACTCATATGGAAGTCACCCAGAACTCGATCACGCGTAATACCTGTAAAAAGAATAAAAAAAAAAATTCAAACAAATTTCGTTTGATGATTACCAAAGCTAGTTGCGCTGCTATCCATTTGGAGCAAACAATAATCCAGAGAACCAACGCAAGTTTACAAAATGTGCTAAATGCTTTCTGAAAGTTGGCGTTCAATATAAACTCGCCAATCGATCAATCCTTGAAGAAAAAGTTAATGTTATGAAGATTAATTTTTCCATTCTCAAAAGCCATTTATATTTACCAAGTTTTTGAAAAAGTCACGAATGTTAACTTCTAAGCTTCCATTATGATTTTTATTTCATTAAACCTTGGAATTACTCAAAAAAGTGAAAAAAGTTTTGTTAGGATCGGATCGGAGGGGTCAAGCAATGTCCAAAAAGACGTAACTAAATAATTAAATTTTACTGAAAACGACCGTGACAAGATTCTGATGGGATGTAAACGACGAAACATTTAAATTTGAATTTATTTCCAGCTTCTAATGAAAAACAATTTGGCACTGCAAATCAGATCTTCCGCCGTTCGACAGCATTTGCAGTTCCATCTGCGAGAGATTGAGTGAATTCTTCGCAATTTCCTTAAGACTCGTTGGCTTGTTGATGAACTGAACGGAGTTGGACATGCATTTGATGAACACTGGCTCCGAGTTGTCTCGTCCGTGGGTCCACAACGTGATGGTGTAGTTGACCTGAAGCTGATAAACACCGACGAGAAAAATGAAAAGTTGTTCGCGTTGTGCCATTGAGTCAGCTGGTGAACACTCAAAAGCCTTTTGCATCGTCATTTTGCTAGTCAAAAGCATCACTGGAAGGCAATTCTCGAAGCCACCGTATCCGATTTCCTTGCATTTTCCGGTGACGAGAAAGAAACGTTGACAAATGACCATGTTCGGGTTGCCCTTCTGACTCAGCACCAAGTTGAACGTCTTGTTGGGCGCTATTTTTATGTCAGCGATGTACGGATGGTCGATTGTGATGTGATTGCAGAAGTCCGAAGGCACCGTGCTGATGCCGCAATTCGTGATGGGACAACGGACTGGGAGTCTTGAGATAATTTTTGATTTGTCTGACGACACGGACGCGGTTAAACCCGGGCTATTGACTTGGAACGTTATCAAATGTTCGTTTTGCGGTGGAATTTGATCGTCGGTAGTAATCGACGCAACAAACTTGACTCGATGAGCTATTGAAGTCACGTTTTTCTTCGGTGGCGAGTTGCATGGCGTGGATTCTCCGCTTGAGACTGTCAATGACGTGAAATGTGCGGTGTCGGAGTCTTCAAATGTGCGCGGATTCCGGTAGATTTCCAAAACAGAATTTGATCGTTCAGAAGCGACGAAAGAACCAAGTGGATAACAGTCTTGGCTTGCTTCCATGCCCAGCGTTGAGTTATTTCCTTTGAGTGAGTCAGTGATTGGGGACGTGCTGACGTCTCGAAAGCCGAGTTCTATGATAGTTGATGTCTGAAAATCGCGGTGACCCAGCACTGCTTCACTTTTAAGAGAAAACTTGTTCAATGAACGATCCGCTGGCTCAGGAACTCCATCTTTGGCTGTTCTGATCTCGGAAAAACTGTTGACATGTCTTGGTTTGTGATAAATTTCGAAATTTTTCAGAAGTTCTCGTTCATCGTCGAACAAAAACGGAGAAGAGCTTGGCTGCGGATCGACAATCTCGAAATTCCCCAGGACTGAAGGGCACCGCGAACGATCTTTTTGGTTCACTTTTCCTTCACGTTCATTCAGTTCTTTTAGCATGTCCAACAAACTGTCTGATTCGGCTAATAAGTTCTCGTGATTTCTGACTGCGGATAGATTTGATGGTTCTTCCGGGTCTTCTGTGATGAACACTCGAGGCACGTCGCACTTCACTTCAACCTGAAATTGTAAAATTTGATTTGGAGTGCAATGGAACTGATTGTGCGATTTTTATAACTACGCAGAGAAAATTGATGAACTTGACTCCGCACTCAGGACAATTCGTCAGGTTCGAGTCGCACTTCTCACAAGCCACGTGGCCGATAGGACAAATCTTTCTTCTGCTGTCACAATATTTGTCTGATGATTTGCACAGGGAACAAAACATGTTAGTTATAAATAACCAAATTCAGGTAGAATTAAAAAACGAAATTGTGGAAATGGCTGCTGAGATCTTGGAAAATCTCATTGTTGACTAATCTTGTATAGAACCTTCTAAAATAGAAGGCATTCATCTTCTCACTATGTCTCTGACTTTGTCAGTCTAGGTGCATCATCGTCAACTCAGTGGCATTGAACTCTGAAGCATTGAAACTGGATTGAAACCGTCTGCGAAAAACCAGTGTAAAGCTGATGAAGTGAGTGAAAACGAAAGATTTTATTTGTCTGCTGATCAAATTATCCCACGTGCTAGAAATCAAATTCAATGGCAAGTGAAAAAGCCAAAAGCCCCAATCGACTTTTTTATGGATTCACACAAAAATTTCAAACTCCAAGTCAGCGATATATTTCCTCAAAAGTTTTTGCAGCAAAAAAAGTTGTTGAATAATTTGAATTGAAACGAATTTCAGGTAATAATCAAGCCGAAAACAGTTTTTATGTGTGCTTAAATGTTTCTCATTCAAAATGCACAATTTGTGCTTCTACTGTGCATAAATGCGTTGTAAAATGTCTCTTTGTCGTTTCCTCGAAAGAAAGGCAAAAAAGCCTGTCTGTGATGAATTTATGAGACAATGCGTTTAAATTTGTATGCTTAATTGATCTCCGTTTAGTTTGACCGCACGTTACGCAACTTCTCAACCGCTTTGTTTTAAGCACAGTGAAATGTGTTTTTTTTTGATGACACAAAACTGTTCAATCAGCATTTCTAGTATGTGTCGGAAGTTTAAGAATGCAAAGCGAACTCGAGATATGAAAATTATGGTTTTCAACCATTTTACAGTCTATTAACGCAGATTGACATTATTTGCTTAATTGTTACCTAAGATTTAAACGCTTACAGATTCGTTTCTTCGAACCAATCAGCGACAAAGTTTATTGGAATTTTTTCCGCCGTTTAACTTAATGGCGATTAATATTTTAATTAGGTTTTCTTTCAGTTTTGTAATCCACTCGTGTGCTTCATAATTTATGCCGTGAATGTAAATCTTCTGTACGCTGTAAACAGTCGTAAACTTTTCACTTCACTTGAATGATTTTATAGTTTCTGAGCAGTTAATTTCTTGCTGTCAGAAAAACTTCATGTTTCTTGCTTCCGAAATGCGATTCGCGTGTTGAAGTTATTGGATAATCCCGACGAGTATGTAAATCATGTGTTTCCTGAGTTTTCAGATTTATTGAAGACAATTGAACACGCTGGTAGTTGTTGAAGCTCGTAGAACAGACTTGAACCCAATAGATGTGAACAATCCAAAGACTTATAAATCTGTCCAAACAATTTCTCTGAAGAAATTAAATTAATTTCTTGATTGATGAAATTTACGAGCGTGAATAACGAGTTGAATCAAAAATTAAGAGCGGTGAAATCTGCATAACGAATAAACAAATTTAAATGCTACGTAAACACAAATTCTGAGTCTAATGAGCTTGTAAAACA
>JPYR01000583.1:0-26940 GCA_000775305.1 Belgica antarctica | reverse complement strand
TCAGTCAGAGTCAACAGAAAGTTTGTGCAACACAGATTGTACATGGGCACGAAGTACAGACAGGTACACAAGATTTAACTTCATTTCAATCACATTTATTGACAACTAATTCTCAAGTCTTGCTTACATCGAACACATTTTAATAAAAAGTAACTCTTTTTTTTATTCAAAATCCGTCACATCCAGCTAAAATTACTTCCAGAACGTTGTCAAAACTGTCAATTGGATGGAAACCAATAAGAGTCAAAAGCCTGGAATTGAAACAAAATTAACGTTTGAAAACTTTTGGAAAACTTTTTGAAAACTAATTTAAACAGTTCATTCTCTGTCAGTTCATTTCAAAGCTTCTTCATCTTCAGTGGTCCACAGAAACAAATATTGTTCAAAGTCAAAGTGTTCGTTCACCAACTCATAAACAGAATTATCAACTTCTCAATGAACCCACTGTGCACCCAAATCAATCAAGCTGCCTAAGAACGGAACGCTTTGCACTCTAACACCAACTCTGTTTTGTGCTTGCAGCATTATGACATCGTGGAATCCATTCTCGATCAGTGTTGAAGCAGCAGCGATTCCAGCACCAACTATCAAAATTTTAAACTTTGCTCCTTCGCAGTTGTCATTGCTGCTGGTCAGTGTCTATTCATAAAATATTGTATAAGAGTTCTTGTTAATAAAAAAAAGTATCAACGTGCTTACGAAAAACAAAACTAGCAACGGGAGTTCATCAAGCATCTTGCATGAACAACTGAACGAATGCTATTCTGAGAAAATATCTCTTTTTTATATGATTTAATTGCTTTGATCTTAGCAAAGACTTGAAAAAAACTTGTGTAACTATTTTTTTTAAGTTTTGAAATAAACGACAAAAGAATTCAAGAAAGAATGCGAAACCACATTTCTCACGCTTGTAGATAAAAAGAAGATTCTGAAAAATCTATTAAAGTTGAAGTTAAAGTTTATGTGGTTGGGTCTTGGCTCGTTTTGTTACACACATTCATATCTTTCACTAAACGGTGGTCCTAATTGATGTAATATAAGTTTCTGTTCAGTAACATTGCCCTTTGCAACGCAATTCCTTGTTAGTCAGAGATGATTTTAGATGTTTTCATTTTTCCGTGTTGTCAGTCGTGTTTGTAATTGAGCTTCACAATTTCTTCTAATCTTTGCTATCATAACAAGTTGAATGCACACGAGACTCGTTTGAGTGACAATGAAATGTTGTCAAACAAGAATACAGAGAACGTGACACGTAAAACCCAATTAAAGAATTAAAATTACTAGAGTAAAGGTCAACTGTATTTAATTAAAATCTTGTTTGCAAGCGAGATTCTTAATCAAAATTGCGATGTTTACCATTCTCTAGTATTCGTTTCTTGTCGTGTGCATCGATAAATCTCATTTCGCATCGTAGACGGGTGTAAAGTTACAAGAATTTTCTCGTTAGCTCGAGTGCTTTCACCCTTTGTTCAGTTTCATTGAACACCTGCTTCGCATCGGCTGTAATGCGGAATGTAATTTCCGTTTTTATGTTCACTGCTGTCACTGCTACCGCATGCGATAGTTCACCAAAACTAACAGAAAAGAAAAACAAATTTCCAATTCACTGAGACTTCTCAAAAAAATGATTTCGCCGGAGAAATGAAATGCTTAACCATACGAACAACAAGACGGGATGAAGAAATCAACAAAATGTGACTGTCACAATGCTAGGGAACTGTTAAACTCAACTTGCTAGTAAACACACTTAAATCTAATCACCAATAAATCTTTCCATGCAAAATTTCGTTCCGCGGACGAGATGAAATTATAAATAAATATTTACGATCCACACCCTGGTGATGCCATGAAAAAGCACGAAGCGAAAGAATTTTCTTTTTGCATTCTTGATTGTTTTTGTCGTTTGATTTACATGCACAAGAAGTGAGAGTTGGGTGTCGAACGTAAACTCTTCTGGCTAGAATCTGTCATTCTCTCTCGTCGCTGACATTGTCATTGCAATCAATTTCACTTTGCACAATGCTTACCGTAGATGTCTTAGCCCAGCAGCTGCATTCTTTCACTAGATTTTTTGTGTAGAGACGAAATCTTGGAAATCACAAACTAACAAAAGAAAAATCGTTTTAGTGAAAACATTTTTTGCAGTTGGCAGACGATTTGCATGACACAGCTGTGAAGAAGCTTGCTTGGAATCGTAACGAACGTTGCGATAACAAATCAGACTAGGTGAAATGGGATGTGAAATGTCACAGATGAACGAGGGCGGAAGCTTTAAATTACTTATGTGGTGAGTTTGTTCCGTTATCAGAATTTCCTACTTTGAATTGGCTTCTGGTTGCTGATGGAAGAAGCAAAAGGCATACAATTTCAATCAGAGTTATGTTAGGCGTATAATATCCCGGAGAACACGCTGTAACTTTATTTTAGTGCAGCAAAAATCGAAGAACATTTTAATTTATAAAAGACTCCAAATAATCTAGAACCATGTTACCACATACGCTGATGCAATCATGACTATCGTCCAGAAATGTTTCACTTTCATACTTCATATTAAGTATTTCATGCCGCGAATGCTGCTCATTCTGGCAAAGTCATTGAGATCTTTCGTCAAATGATAAGATCGGCTGTTTTGACTGCCAACCACTTCAATCGCTGGAACAACTTTACTTTTGTTCCACCACGCGTCCCGAAAGATTATCAGTAGAAGTTCAATCGTTGGGTTTGAACTGTTTTTCTTAACTTCCAGTCATTAAATCAGTGTTTTTATTTGCAGTGATCTTTCAATCGTTGATATCACTGAAACTCCGCCAGCCAGCATCATCAAACCGCCGATACTTAAAAGACCTTCTGTGAACGAAAACGAGCGTCTCTTTACTCAAGGATGTTAAATGCTGTTTTTGAACATAACATTGATGAAGTGTCATTAAAGTTCAGGCATGAAAGCTAGTTACGCATTAATTGTGGCATTAATTGTGCTGATGCATTTTGATGACCAAGGTCAGAGCTGTCTTTCACGAAAAAAAATTGACGTAGACCTTGGTCTTAGAAATATATCAGCCCAATGAATGCCTGATTTGATGACTGGAAGTTTTAAAAAATCCAACAATCGTGAATACATCAGCTAAAATGTTCAAGATTTGAAAAGAATCAATAATGAGACATGGAAAGTCACAAATGAACGAGGGCGAAATTTTGCTTTAGATTACTGACGTGATGAGTTTGTTTTCTTCTCACAATTTTTCTTTGAATTGGTATTTGAATGTTGACAGAAGAAGGATGATGGAACAATCCCAAAAAGCTATCAACATGGATACTTTTATGGATTGAGCGCTTCAGGAAACGATAACATAGATTTTTATGTTTCCTGAAAGTTAACCTTCAAGTTATCAATCAAAAAATCTGTCAACTGAACGAAACTTCCGGCTTTGTAAGTTCTTAAAAAAAAATTTAAACTTTCTCTGATTTTTTTTCAAAAACTCTTGACCATTTAACCGAAATTTTCAATTGACTTCACTTTGAAACGACTCCCAACTCTTCTGTGCAAACATTCAAAAATAATTATTTGCTTTTTGCAATGAAAACATTTGCCGAGTCGGAATTGATGTAAAAGGGACCGTGCAGAATCTTGTCTTTGAGCTAAGATCATGTCGACGAATTTAATGATTACCTTATAGAATGGATTCACCCTGGATTTGTTCACGTTATGTCCCTGAGTGGATTAAAAAAGATTAAAAAACTTCCGTGTTCGTCTCCGTGCTGAACATTTGTAAAAATCTCGAAGCTTCCACTGCTAGATACAGATTTCTCTCATGTTTCTTCCGTAACATGACAACGGTTCGGTCGTAATTAAGATAAATATCGGGAACGAACGAGTGAGATAATTTACAATCTCACAAATGACTGTACATCTGCTTAAGATGGAAAACGTGGGGATGGTAGCAAAAATCAACAGACCTATCAAATCTAATGCAATGAAAATGGAACGGAAATTAATGGAAGCGGGTTGAGACCATCTCCTCGAGAAATGCCACGAGCGTGACAGAAAGGATAGAACCATTTTTCGCTCTCCCGAGAAAAAGCTGTGAAAATTGATTTGTGATGATTCATTGCTAACGGCGGAGACAACAAAGCTTTTTTTAAGTCCCTTCGATGCTCGATCGAAACAAATTTGACCTTTCAAGACCTCTAAACCGATGAAACAAATCAAAATCATGATAAAATTGAAATAAAAGCAATTGGTTTAGGCACGTAGCTTGATTGATGGATGTTCAAGTGAAGGAACTGCTGGAAAAACATAGGAAGGAAGTGTCAACATTCAAGGCTTTGCAGTATTGGCTTTGACTGCTTGAATTCATTTGTCAGTGACAAAAAACCTTCGGCAACTTATTTCTTAAATTTCGGCATTTTTTGAAAAACTTTACAGCGAAACGTAAAATATTGTTTTCAAGAGTTTAAATGTGAACAAAAAACTTTTCAAGACAGATTTTAATAAGTATGGCATCAGTTTTTGATTAAAATCTGCACCTTTTCCGAAGCTGTGACGAAATTGTTATAAAACGTCACGTTGAATGAAAACTGTAACATCGCGAAGTTTTTAAAGTCTTTTCACATCTCTTTTAGAACCGAAGCTTTGTGCAAGTGCATCCGAGTACATGAAGGTTAATTTAAAAGACTTCGTACAGCTTCCAACATCAGCAGCAGCAAACTCAGATTCAAACACGAAAGTCACATGAATCTTCATATAATTTCTGTTTCTTGACTCAGCGCTAATGTTTTCATAAGCTTTTTTCTTTTCCATTTCACTCTCATTCACTTCAGTTTACCCTTGCAGGGTGAAAAAAAGTTCGAGCATCGGGCAAAGGAAATTTCAAATTTATTCTGAATCAGTGATTCATTCAAAATCATGTTCACGGAGCTCATGTAGATTTCTTTCTTTCGTCGTCAGCATCAGAGTTCACCGCAAAAAACACAATCACATTTTATTTCCATTACCACGAGGCTGGAAGCCTTGGGCGATGGGAGTTGAAAATTTGCAAATAGCTTTTGCCAAAAACATTTGAACATTTCTAGAATTAAAAGCTTTAGTTTTCGTGATTTTCAGCGGGATTACTTTTATCTTGTGCAAGACAGAAACGCTTTTCTTTATTTAAGCTGTGCAACTGCACTTGGAATTTGTCAACGATAATAGACGATACAACGAGCAGTGTTAATGGAACAGTTCAATGTTGTTACGGCGAACTCAACCTTGCGCTGTTGTTTGCCGAGTTTAATTACTTTTCAACAAAGCGTCGAGTCTGGAAATTTGAAACGAACATTCAAAATTCTTTTTGACTGCTTTTGATGGATGAGAGAAGTGTCAAAGACTTTTCACATAGGCCACTCCACGCAGAAGATTTTTTCATGCAAGAGAATCAGGATTGTTTTCGCAAATTTTTGTTTCGCACAACCTCGCCCAGTTTTAGCAAGAAAGCAGCTTTCTGACGGCACGCTTCAGATGATTTTTAATTAATTTGGATCTGTTTTTGAGAGGCATTTCGGCAAGCCAGCCAGATGAAAACAGCAGGTGAGTGGAAAACTGTCGAAAGCGGTACTCGAAAGGTCAGTTTCGTTATTCTGGTAGCATTGGAAGCAAACGAATTAAGAATCTTGCTAAGATCCTAATTTTTTGTGATTTATTACCTGATTACCACATTCAATGTCAAAGCTCGTGTTCCATTAACAAGTGTCATTCACTAAATGTTCATCGTCAATTGGAAATCGCGTTTTCAGTTGAATAGAGAAATAAACGAGCGCGGATGATATTTCCATTTCTCCGACGGAAGGTCGAGGTTGATTATCGTCCAGTTCTCTGCTGAACCTAATGGAATGGAAATTTCTAAGTAGCTTTGCTGAATAGCCCGCTAATTACGAATTATAAAGAATTGAATTTGCCGAGCGTTCTTCAGAATTCGAGTTTTCTTGAGATTTAAAAGGCGAGCTTTTTGAATCTTTTTCGTGGAAATTAAGTAGGTCAACGAAGCAACCAATTTTCATAACAGAAATTTTAATATTTGCATTATCTTTATTTCTACTTGTTGCTGAATGATGCTGGAAAGTAAGTAAAATAACTTCAACCACAGTTTTCGTTTTAATAATTTTCATCTTTTTTATTTTCTTTCATTTTTTCTGTTCTGTGAACGGTTTTAATATTATTATACAAGGATTTTCTTTTTAATTAATTACATTTTGTTCTATAAACTTCACTTTTATATAATTAAATGTTTTTATTCTCTGTATGCGTTCGCTCTTAATATTATGAACAAATTTAATTATATTCATATCATAATTGTATTGGAGTTTTGGTGTGTGCTTGCAAAGAGAAAAAATATTATCCGTCATTTTGCATCTAGCAGGAGTGAAGACTGGGTGGCTGTCGATTAGTGATGTATGTTTTGATTTAGTAAACTTCGTTTTTCATCTTGAAAAGGTTCCAAACCTAGTTTCAACAGTTTTCAAAGATATTTTTAAAAAAGCTTTAAAACATTTAAGCACAAATTTAAAGCTTTTATTATGATTTCGAACAATTTCATTTGCTTCAAATTTAGGCTAAAAGCTTTATTGTTCTCGAAACTAGGCTTGAGAACATTTACACCCAGAACAGCACTGATTCACATCCCATTTTGATCTTCCGAAAATCCGAAAGGATTTCCCCGAAGACTCAAGAAAGGTCGCAATCATTTTCTGAGAAACTTCATATTGTTTGAACGGTTTTGTTTGCAATTCGACGCCAGTGCCTGATCAAATGATCTCGAGAGGTTTACTCTGCTTAATCGTTCCACTAATTGTTTTCTTCAGCCAAATCAGTCTCATTCCACGAAATGAAACGTTCTTGTCATTTTAATAATTTTTGGAATAATTTTTGACTGCGTTTTTTGATAAGGAAAAAACTGGAAGAAGACGAAATTATGTTCTCTTTCGTTTGATTAAATATTCTTTATTTTCTTCGGAGATGTGACGTCAAGGAGTGGGAAAAATTTAAAGATGGTTATCACATCTCGGTGTTTGCATGTTTCTTAAGCGGGTTTTGCGTCATTACAAAGAATAACAAGTGATAAAGGATTTTAATTGTTTTTGTCAATGTGGAGCTGTAAAATATTTTTTTTTACAGAAAATTTCTTTCTTCACACATTTGTCGCCTGTCAACACTTTGCATTGGGCTCTATAACAAGGAAGCGCGAAAAAAATCTGCAAAAAGTTCGTTATGGATTTTTCGTTATGGCAGTATATGATTTCATTAGTTTTAATATCAATCCCATTAAAAAGTTCTACTTTTGGTTTTTATTGAGGCTTTTAGCAACGGTTTGGAAGGATAATCTTCCCAACTGCTACTCCATTAGACCTACTTCCACTTTACAATATAATCCAATTCAATGAAAATTAGCAAACCAAAGATATTTTAAAGGCTTTAAATATTCAAGATATTGAGAACTTGGGAGAAAAGATCGTTAGGGTTAATTGGTTTTTGAGTGGAAATTTAGTTTTATTCGAATTATTATTTTTATGTTCAACTTTGACAACTTTAAGGGCCGCGTAACAACTGGGGGAAACTCAAGTGTTGAGCCTTTTTTTCAAAGCTTCACGGCTGCAGTGTGGATTGCAGTGAGAATTTTAGTACACTCGAATCATACTTTAATCACTTGGCCCTAAATAAGTGCAAGTTTGTTCTAATTTATTACAAATACTGACTTAAATTTTCCCTTTCAGCGTACTCAAGCCGGACTTGAGAAACAACACAACTACGTCAAAGAAGCTCATCATTTCAACTCCATTTATTATTTCTTTTCTCCCAAATTCAGTCAAAAAGCTTAAACAACAACAATTCAATTCTATAAAATAACAGAACATCATCTTTCGATTAAACTTAATTAAACGAAAACAACAACAACCAACTCCATTAAATGCTTTAAGCTTCTATTGCCCAAATCGTTTCGTTTCATCGCCATTTCTAGTTAAATACTGCTTTAATTACAATCTTTAACTTTATTGAACGTGTTTTTAAATGTTTTACAGTTTTTCTCTTTGTTTTGGTTGACACAACCAAAATCAATCACAGCTAAAAATCTAAATGTAGTTAAAAGGACTTTTCGAGACGAGATTCTTTTTCAATCCTTAAGATCTATTGAAATGAAAAAGTTTGACTTGAAGACCGGAAAAAGGGAAGAAAAAAGCGAAGTGAGCTTCTTCTTTTAATTTTTTTTGTATCAAACACTGAACGCTGTGCTGGATGAACGTTCTCAACTGGGTGAAGGTGAGCAGACCTTCCAAATCATGAAAACTTTACGTGTCTGCTGTAATTCAAGGAAAGCTTTTCGGATTTTAAGAATCTTGTAACTGAGAAAGGAGTTAAGGTAGTTGACGTAGTAACGGTGATTGATGAACTTCGCATACCAAATTTATCTAGAAGTAACGTTGCAGTGAATATAAAAGCGATGTTTTTCAACATCCTTGAACATTGTTTACGAAACAAGTTGAAAGACTTGCAGAAATATCAAGGAAACAGTTGAAATGTAGGCTGCAATAAGCTTTTCGGTGAATTTGGAACACATAAGCGTAAAACGTAAAGAAAATAGCTTTCCTGGTAGACTCACTTCAGTGATTTAAACTTCAAATCACCATGAAAGCTTTTTGTTGCTGTTTAAATTAACTTATCAGCCAGGCGAATGAAACTATCTCTCACCGGTGTTAACTAGTTTATGGATTTTTCAGGATAAAAGTTGCACAACGAATCGAACAAGCTTTAATAAACAAGCAGCTTCATGTGACTGTTTACTCTGAAGCTTTCTGGGAAGCTTTTCTGTCCTTTTAACAAGGCTGTTTAATTTTTCATAAGCTTCGATTAATTTGATTTTAATTTTTAATTGTTCTCGCTTCTTTGTGAGGACCAGAGAAGGGTTTATTCAAGCTTGAAGTAATTATTTCCGGATCAAACTCTTTTTCTCCAAATTGTTAGCAGCGATAAATTATCAAGATCAAAAGTTTTGCTTACCTTTTCGGCAGCAGAAACCAACAGCGGATAATGAAAGGCAAAGTGAGCCAAAAGATTAATAAGTAAAATATGCGGTTAATTGAATTTTTGATTAGATTTCTCCCGTTTCCGAAAAGTTTTGCCGGGTCTCTTCACCTTCGAAGACGGAAATGGGCAAAAGGAAATGCCAGATGAAGAATTTCTCGCTTCGAAGGTAGTTCGACCCGACTCACCTTAGCAAATTTACTTCGGTAATCAAGTTAGGTTTAATTGAGAAGACATCGTTCCAACTGTTTCCGAAACTTTTGTGTGTTGAAGTGGCGCGATGGAAAGGGTTGACAAACGACGACAGGTTCAGGAATTGAAATTATCCACATCAATCAGTCTTCGACCTTCGACGTGCATGTGATGTTCGGAAATTAATCGTAGAAATTAAACTTCAGCCCCGGTTTATGAATGCTTTGGAGCTTCATCATCTACGTCCGATACGAGAAATGAAGCGAGAAACCGTCTTAACCTTGCAAGCGAGAGCTTTTTCAAGAGAAAATTCAATTTTAATCCGAAAGATGAAAAAACTTTCTCTTCCCGCTCTTCACTTGTGCGCACACAAACATCTTTGCTAATCTTTTCTTTTCATACTATTAAACCATTCAACCGCTAAATACAGAGCAGTAAAAACAAGAAGGAAACTTTTTATATTGTAATCACGTTAAATAGAGCTTCTCTTATCATTTCATATGGATCTCTTGGAAGGTCGTGAATCGGTCATGGGTAGAATGGGGAAATCCGGGTCAAGTTTAGCAGATTGTTGTTTTGTAATCTAAAATCTTACGTGCACAGTTGGGCAGGAAAAAGGAAACGAAGAATTTAGATATAAAAATAAAATGAAATGAAATGAAAATGAAATGAAGAAGACTTAAATCTAGAAGACAGAACTTTCAACATTGAATGTATAAAACGCAATCAGTTTGTGAACCGGTTAAGAAGATTTTAACAAAATCAAATCCCCTTAATCTTAACAACGGCCACAAATTTCCTTTGTTGCTTTTCTGGAATGTGCTTTTCGATTGTAGGATACTAAATGGCTTTCCTAGTGACCGCTTCGCAAGCCAGAGCTTTACTTCAAATGACGCTTAAAAATTATTAAGGAAGGGAATAGATTTCGAAGGGAATAGCATGAAGGAGAGACAGAGAGAATAGGAAGGAGGATAAATACAGTACAAGACACTCATTAATTTCCCTTTTGCTTCAACATAAATAAAGATTTTCTTTCTATACAATTAATCTTCTTTTCAGTTTCAAAATAACAAAACAAAAAAAATCTCGAGACTATAAACCTTCCATCTTAAATTTATTATTTTTGCACAGAAATTTCAATTTTTCAAAAATAGTTAGTCGCTTTTAATCTTTCACTCTTTTTACTTTTGCTGCTGCTTTTGTGTGGAACACATTTTTCCGCTCAAAACAAGAATTTTTCAAGTCCTTTGCAATTCAAACGAAATGAAATAGCAAAAACGAGAAATGTTTTCGCAACTATGCTTGATGAGAATGAAAGGTAAACAGTTCGTGAATATTATTTTAATTCTATTTTGCTGGGGTCTGTTCGTTAGGCTTTTATTTCTATTGAACATTCATTTAAAGCCAATTTTCGTCAAATTCACGTAACTTGTGCATGAAGCTTTTGCGAAAACTCGAAGAAATATTAAAAAACTTCACTTTCTTCATAAATCAAAGTTCCCTTACTTCTCAACACCCTTCAAAAGCTTAAGACATAAAATAATATTTTAAATTCTCTCTGCAATTCCATTTTGAACTGAAACTTTTAACTCGCTTGCTTTCGATGTTCCACGAAATAAAACAAGTATATACCGGGTAAAAGTTTCACAAGAAGCTTCCGAAAAGCTTCTGTATTAAAAATCGGAATTGTTGTAAAATATTTCACTTTGAAAGTTTCTCGGGTGTCTTGAAAATCATAAATTCATTAACTTCTGAAATTGGCTTAAAGCCCATGTTTCAACGCTTCCCAAAAGCTTCAATCGACCTTCAACGGGCGTGTGCCCAACATCAAAAGCATTTTGATTAGGAATTTCTCAATGTAACTAGAGACCGTTTCTTGGGGCGGTCAGAAGTCGTTGTCTGCGCCCGCTTCAACAAGCTGATCGATTTATCGTTACCTCAATTTTTCACAGCAAATTTCATTTTAATTATTATTAATTTGAAATTGCGCGGAACGACCAAGCAGAAAAGACGCGTTCGATATCAAAAATTAATCTTTCCATTATTGACGAGAAAAATGTGTCGGAATGAAGCATTCGAAGCAGCAAAAGTCCCCACCCGCCCGAAGCTTTATTGTTCCCAGCAATATTAGTTGATGCGAGGGTTGATAAAAAAATTCGCCGTCGCGTAAATCTTCTTGCATGCTACATAATAACAAATCAATTATAAAAGACTTACAATAGCAATTAAAAGCTAATGAGATCAAAATCTGAAAATATCGCTAGGACGCGTGGAAAGCTTCGGCAGAGTGACTACGAGCCGACAGAAAATACTTTTTTCTTTCTTCCTAGCCGAATTGAGTCATTCGGAGTGCTGGAGATTAATTGCTAAATAGCGAAATGAAGGAAAAGAATTTTCGAGGGATGCGCGGAAGAAAAAAATATTTTCTACTTAATAAAAAATTCTAATAGTACCTGCAAATACAAAAACGGAATTAGAAGAAATTTGGGCTGCCTTCATTCATTTTTACCTTAAATATCAGTAGGGATAAGCGTACGATTTATTTCTGTTGAACAAACCGTCGATTCCATCTTCCAGATTGCCGAACGATGTCGAGGGTGTATTGAGTAAACCTAATTTACATGTTCCACGTAGACGATGTTGTTTTTTTTGTCGTTTGCACGTTCAAAGAAGGTACGAAAAAGGCGCAAGAAACGGAAATTATTAGCGCGAAAATTGTGTGCGCGACCAAAAGCGTTTGAAAACGGGAGAAAGAAGGACGATAGAAAAAGAGATAGAGATTGAAAAAATTGAATAAGAATTTCATTAACCATTTGAATTTATATGAAAACAAAAAACAAAATTAGAAGGGAAATCATAAATTCTCGTGAAAATAAATGAAAGATCTCGAGCGAATCGACTGATAAGGCGAACTTTAAAATGACCGGTGAAATCCTTGATAAAAAAAAAACCAAAAAAAGACTTACGAATGCAAGCAATACTAAATCAAAATTCGTTGGAACCGGAAAGTGAAGGGGCGATTGTAAATGATGTGGTCGATTGAAAAGCTTGCGCTTTGAATACTTTACGAATTGAAGTTCAAAGCAGCAAACTTAATTTGTTGTTAAAATGTGTTATTACAAGTTTTTAAAGCTTTTTCAAAACTAAATCATTTACAATCGACCCCACTAGCGTGTTACAATCAAATCTGAAAAAAAAAGTTTCCCTAAAATAATTTTTCTGAACTTTCAACTTTCAATTCAATTTTTCGTTTTTTTACACCTGATTCACTAGCTGTGGTATTTTGAGTTGAAAGTTCTTTTCTCCTTCACTTGTCGTGTAAAAAATCCTATTTTCATTCTAATTAACTTCAACATCAATGTTTATTCATCAAGGTAATTTACAAAAAAAAAGTTGTACACATTTTCAACATCAAGCTTTGTTTATCTGATAAAGAATTTTTTTGTTTTTCTTGTTTGCATATCGAGTTTACATGAGCTCAACTGTCTTCAAAGAAGAACTCTTCATGTTGAACTCTATAAAGTGCTGCTAATGAGTTTAAGTTTTTGTCTGCATAAAACTTTGAGAATTTACGAACGAACCAAAATTATTCTTCGCTTTTGCTGCCACGCGCGGTGGAAATGAAAGTAAATTTTCCATTTCCCGGAGTGCGCCATCCGTTGTCAAGATTTTGTACTAGTTTGAGGAGACCATTCGACGTTTCCACATGAAAACAGATTCTTGTGGTTGTTGTAGATCTGTTATTTCCTCAAAACTTTTACAATTTTTGTTCGGTTTTTGTACAACCTCAAGAGATAGCGTCGGAATGACAGCTTCGAGGTGAAATTGAAAGGTTTCTCTGGATTTTTTCAAATATTTAATGAGTGCTTGGTCTCTGGGAAGTCAATTCACTCCCGTTTCGAGTACGATCAGAAAGAAAAATCTCGTGGCGTAATAAATAACAAGAGTTAACTACTATTTTTGAATTGGTCAAACTTTTGGCTTTATCACTACAGTGTTCTGAACCTTCCAGGCTATTTTAATGAGTCTGGTGGCCAGTCACAAATGGCTGACTAATTACCTTTTAATTGCTAATCATTAACACGTCGTTAACTTGTCTAATAATTTTTTTTGTTAAAAGTACAGTGGAAACTGCCTATCCAGAAATTTAGAAGGCCAGAAACTTGGCTTGGATTCAAAAACTTGCAAAGTTTAAAATTTTTGTCAACCATTTAGATTCCGGCATAAAAAAGTTCCACTGTGCCGCACAACGAACATTACGACAAGTAAAAATTTGTATTTTTAATATCTCTTAAGAAACTTAAAGTTTTGCAAAAGAAAATGCAATAAAGATTATTTTTATTTACTCGTCAAGTCGTTCAGCGAAAAGTTTTTATTTTTACGGCAAAATTTTGACAAATTGTGCAATTTTCGAGTCAAAAAAGACATGAAAGTTCGCTCGTCAGTTTGACTGAAATTTAATCAAAACAAATTGAAAAACGATTTGTTTGTCGAAAAGAATGGAACGCGTCGAGACTCTGATAAGAAGCGCTTTAAGTTTTCCAATCAACTTGCTTTGACTCGTGATTTTCACGGATTAACGAGTCTTTTCGAGATCAAGATAGAGGGGGAAAGTAATAATTTTTCTGCACCCAAATCCAGGCAAAGAAACGAATCGGAATTGTTTGCATTCTTTTACGACGTTGAGAAATTGCATTGCTGACAGAGCAGATGGACTGCTCGAGCTTAGATAGAACAAATTTCGACACAATCGTGCACATGCTTATTGATATTTTCTTTGTTCAAAATTGAATCAAACCCATTACAGCCGCGTGCCTCTCTACTGTCGAACTTTTCGCTTCACCGATAAAAGTTTCTGCTTCAAACTTCGTGTTTGCCTGTCGTAAAACTTTTATTTTCGACGAGTTTCTTCATGGAAAAACGAAAAGTTTCCTAATGCAGTCTCATTGAAGCGTGATTGTTGAATGTAACATCTAACAAAGAAATTAAGTTTCTTGCAGACTTTTCTTAAACATTCTAGGTCAAGTTTGAATTCTAGTTGCAGGCTGACGAGCCTCACGTATTGAAATTTGTGCTAGTCAACCGGAATAAACTGTTAAAACGGCAAGTCATTGAATCGAGATGTTTTGTCCTTAGGCGTTCTGTCACTCTATAAAAACAACTGTTTACTTGCCGTGATTTCAAATACTGTATTTGATGTGCGCGACCGAACGGAGGCAAACTCCACAGAGCGTGTTTGTTGACTATCTTAATAGCTTCTACATCCTAGTTTAATAGAGATACGTTTTTATTTCATGTCTTTCTGCACACTACGAGAGAAAAGCACGTCCTAAATTGAATATTTAAATCGCTCTACACTTGCCAACACCGGCGCTAAGCCTTGCACAAGTCTTTCTTTCACTCGCCGTTCGGGGATAGCTCAAAATGTTTTAATAAAAATTAATTAAAAATTCACAACAGGGATGAAGGAAAGAAAGGTCGAAAGTTTCTTTTGTGTGACTAAGTGCTCGTAATTAGCCGGGAGAGCTGCTGTGGGTGGGCGTTGTCGACAAAAATTATTTTTAACAAAGCAACAGCGTAATTGGCGCGCAATGATTTCGTGATTAAGTTTTCAAGCATCGCGAACGCAGATCTTTCAAAGCTCAAACATGAAAGCTTTAATTATGTTTTAATTTGAAAATCGATACAGGGAATTTATTAACTCCATTCCTTCGCCCTGTTTTGAACTCATTTCCGACACGAAGCATTTCATTGTGTTTCATTAAGTCACTTCAACGTTTCTTCCTCGTGCCTAGCTGTTGTACAATATTTATTTTATAACACGCGCGAGTGCAAGTTCAACTGCACTTTCATCCACGCCCACATAATTTTTGCTGCCTTTCACTATTAAGACTTGAACTTCATTAACTAGTTTAACTAGTTTATGGTTCTTTGCGCGAAGCTTAAATCATTTGGATGAAGGGAAAACAAAAAAGTTATCGGAGACTTTTTATCGGCAGTATAGAAATGAATGAATGAACAACACAAGGGACAAATAGGAGAGCCTGTTTCTGTCGTGCGGGTTAAGCGAGAGTTTTGATCATTGGAGATAACTTCAAATTCAGACAGGGCAGACAGTTTCAAACTTTTAATCTCGATTTGTCAAGTTAAACTTTCGAGTGTTCAGTCAAACCACCTAAAAGAAATTTCGGAACATAATCTAAAATAACTAATGTTTATTGAGTAAAACTCTGTTTTGTAAACTTTTTTTTGGTCTTGTTCTAACCTCAAATGGACAAATTTCTTTTGAAAAATCAGACAGAAACAGGCTCGCCAAACAAATCAATTGAAAATGAATCGAATTATTGCACCAATGAATGAAAACGAGATTCTCTTCTCGGAAACTAAGCAAAATTAACCGGAAAATAAATAATAGAATAAATTAAAATTTGTCAAGTGTTTTTATGTCGCAAGAATTTGACATGCGAGAAAGGAACTAACGATAATAAACTCAAGAGAAGGAAAAATCTTCCGCATCAAAGGTAGGAGCGGTAAGCGAGCGAAAGGGACTTGTTCAATCAATCAACCAGCGTGATGTAGTTCCTTTCGCCCGTTCAAACCAGCTACTTTAATAGGGTTGATTGCGAACTCTCATTCTACCTCTATTTTGCACGAACGAATTATATTGTGGCAGGTAGAGGGCCGCCTTCGCTCTTCCGTGCTCTTCAGCAACGCGAACTATTAAAGGTTGATTGCCACCTTGCGGTATCACATTATTGAGTGATGCTATTGCTTCTTGAGCTTCTTCTCTTTTATTATATCTGCAAAAAACGAGAGAAACGGAAAAAGAAACAAAAATTTAAGTGCGTGAAATTAAAGGGAACAAGTGTCGCGTGGCGTGCGAATGAGCGTTCATGTCATTAATTTGTTGTCCATAATAATCGTCGCTTAACCACCGAATTAGTTACTCGCAACGACGATTACTTCACAGTCCATAAACGAATTAATTAATTGCGGCACTGAATCGCTAAAGATTATTGCGTTTACAAGTGCTACGAACTCACCTAACGAATGCTACACCGCGCGGTTGTCCGGTGAGTTTGTCCCTAAGGATGTTTTTCTGTACAATGTGTCCATATTTGCCGAATATTACGTCTAGTTGATGTTCAGTTATTGTACGCGGAAGATTTGTAATGTAGAGATTTGTTTCGCGCAGCTCGTCGCCGGCCGGACGTGCGTAGGAGACTTTTAAGCGTTTTCCGCGTATCGTATAACCTACGATCATGTAAATCATTAGTGTTGTGGCTTATAGTGGGCACTGAGTGCACATTGTTCTAGTGCTTAGTAATATCAACCCGTTAAGTAGGCACTTAATACAAGTTAGATTGGCACTTAGCGCGCACTCCGTGCACATGGGCACTTTCCAGACTCTTGTGACACTCAAGCTATTCATGTGGTTGCTTACCGTTTAGACATTTGATGGCACGAATGGCTGCTTCGTCGTTCATGAAGTTTACGAATGCGAAACCATAACTGTAGCCAGTCTGTGGAGAGATGGAGGAAGTGATATTATCAGTAAACAAATTTATCTCGGTACTCAAAATATCAAATTTCATAAGAAAATATTTCATGCTGGATCATTCTTTTGAACGTCAAGGCAGCCGTCATTCCATTTTTGTTCAACGCAGATCAAATCAATGTCAGTTTACTTGGTGAGACGGAGTCAAATTTCAACTGTGCTTGAGAACCAAGTTCAAATCTTATCAAAGTATCATAATTCAAAGCGCAAATCGGATTCTAATCGCTTCGGTGATTGACTTAATCTACAAATCTCTGACACAGCTCTTACAAAATGAAAGCTTTCAGCGCTGAAAAGAAGCTTTTTCTCCACAAAAGCCGACTCCAAAGTCTCATTCGCGAAATTTGACGTAAACCCCAACGCCGTCTACTGCTTTTCGGCAGATTACGGAGTAAGTAAAATTGATATTCAATACGTGGCTGGCGTGGAACCACGCACCGTCATTAAAGTCGTGTATTGGTTTCAAATCCAAAAGAAAAGTTTAATCCCGGGTCGGGCTCGGAATGTTTACGGTTCACGAGCGGAGAGCACAGAAAGCAGATAAATTGTGGACGCTAATCCTTGCGGGCAATTTGACTTCCACAACAGACGCTACATACAAATCACTCGCCCTGCTAATCCACTCGTAACCAAAGCAGCCTCGGACCGATGAGAACGAAAAAAAAAACTTTCTTCTATTCGGTGATTATTTTTTGATGATTTTAATAAACTTTTTCGACGCACGCTGATGTCAAGTGACCCAAAATAAACTTTTAATTTTTTCTAAGGGCTTTTTAATTATTAAATTTCATATAGATAGCTTTTCAATGTCGCGGGAGAACAACGGCGATGAAAGTTTCCGAGAATTTTGAATGGTTTTTATTTTATTTTTTGTTGCCACTCTGATCGCTATCAACGCAAACTTTTTTGTCTGTGCATTTTGTCAAGCATAAATTTCACACAATTTCCATCCAAGCCTCGTCACTCGTCAAACGAAATTCTTTTCCCCCTTTTGATTAATTAATTGTAATTAAAATTTCATAAAGCTTCAGTTTTCCGGGAAAATTCGACTCGTTATTATTCAGTTTTTGTGAAGGCACTTCTGAGAATGGAATTTTGATTAGGAGAAGATTGCTTTTCAGATGTTGATGTTGGATAAAGGAATTTGTGAATCAAGGAAGATTGACTTTTTAAGTTGCAAATGAGAACTTAAATAGTTTTGGAAGATAGCAGGGAGACACGAACATCAAGTGCTTCTGGTTTTTTCTAATCAAATTTTGTCCCAAGCTGTTTTTTTACTGGCGTCGAGTTGGCGATGTACGTGATTGCAAACTATCACACAACACTACAGTTTTTTAAAGCCCTACACTCAACTGTCACCCGCAATAAATCTACATTTAACATTTAATAATGCTTCACAAGCAACATTTCACATGCATGCCCATTAAAGCGACCAAAAATTCACCAACAAAGTCGGAAATGCAAAATTAAATCAAATTAATTTCTTTCTCGTGATTTCTTTTCGTTTTCACTGAGCTTTTGCCACCCAAGTTTGAGGAAGTTTCGCTTCCTTTGATTTTCACGTTTTTCACGACGAATGTCAAGCTTGCTTTGTGTGACAGCCACGCAGAAAGCTTTTGTGGGTTTTTCGTTTTCTTTTCTTGCGACATTCTGTGTTGCTTTCAATATTTCCAATACTCTTGGAAACGAACAAAAAAAGCGAAATTTTCTTTCTTGCAAATGACAATCAACAAAGGATAGAAATAAAATTCAGAATCGTTTACGACTTTGCAAGTTATATTCGGATTCAATGAGTGATTTGAAGGCTCAAAAATTAGATTGCAAAATGTGCAAAATTGTAATTTGGTCGATTCAATGAGATTCTAAAGGCGACAACATCTATCAAGTAAATTTTTACACCAAGTCAAACTTGTCTTAATGAAGTTGTTTAGAACTAGACTTCGAATATTTACACACCAGAGTTTAAACTCTAGCCATAAAAATATGAGCGTGGGAAGGAAAAGCAAAATTACATAAGACATTGAAAAACTCTATACTCATTGAAAGTTGAGAACATTCCAAGTCTAAATTCCCCAAAAACGAAACTTGCAGGAAAGCGAAGGTTAGACGCGATAGGAAAACTGATATAATTTGCAACTTCCCCAAACTGAAAGCTTTTGAAACGACTCAAAAAGAAG
This sequence comes from Belgica antarctica, assembly GCA_000775305.1. NCBI lineage: Eukaryota > Metazoa > Arthropoda > Insecta > Diptera > Chironomidae > Belgica > Belgica antarctica. The sequence goes on along the minus strand of JPYR01000583.1, from coordinate 7,964 downwards.
AAAATCGCTTCTAATGGGCAGGAATTATGCTTGAATACTGGGAATCGAGGCCAATTTTCTCCTTCAAGTCTCAAAATTGGAACTTATCGATTCGTTTTTTATTATTCAAAGTAGCAGCATAAAACAAAATTTATTGTCTGATTTTTTTCAGTTCTTCTCCGACCGCAAAACCACTCCGATGTTTTGCATAATGAAATATCAAGCACAAAAACGACTAAAAAAATTGAAACAACTGCTTTTTGGGTTTTTTGCGAGATGAAAAACACTTTTTCTGATACTAAAACAATGAAAAGTTGCTTTTCAATTATCATTCCCAGCTCTAACGGCTTTAGAATTTTTAATCACGTTGTTCGGCAGTTTTCGTGCCGATACGAAAGTGATGAAGAGTCGACGATATGGCAGAAGAATGCAATTTTTTGGTGAAATGAGGTTATTGTGAATGAATTTGATGGTTTTTAGCCACAATTTAGATGCTCCGGCCACAGATTCAGGGACATGATTTAAACTTCGTTGGCCGTGATTTACACTCAACTAAGTGTTTTTTTGGCCACGTTCCGACCAGGTTTTTCATTGCGATTTGACTAACTTTGTTTGGTTCGTTTATTCTGCCAACTTAAACAATGAAATCAACCCCTAAGTGCATAGAGTCTTGTGGTTTGTTTGTTGTTTATGAGATTTCTTTCGAATTCCATGATTCACCGACAATTCGAGCCACCATATCTCTCGTCTCCGATGGCTACGAAGAACTAACTTCTAAGTAATTTTTCATTAAGCGATGTGAGAAAGTCATAAAACAGCCATTTTCGTTAATTACTTTTCTTCTCTCCGCCCGTTTTTCACGGATATTAATCGGTCGGTAACGCATGGTGCCATTTTCATTCGTTGAAAGAAGTGAAAACACGAGAACAGAACTTTTCTAATAAAGCTCCTTTCAAACCAGCGCCGGAAACTACAAGCACAATTAATGAAAAGCTTGATGTTTTGTTCTCTCCACGCTCACCCGCAAAAAAAAGTAAAAATTTCTGCCTCAAACCGGATGGCATTATTCATTTTCCCTTTTTGAGGCTGCTTCGCCTGAATGGCATTGGAAAATTAGCTCTGAATGAGACTCTGGTATCGGTGTGCGGAATAAAAAGAGATTGAAAAGCGAGAATGTAATGTTCACATGTGTCGTACAATTTTGAATAACACAAAACATAGGAAAAACGGAAAGCTTTTGAGACACCGTGAAAAATTCTGCCGTTCCAAAGCCAATTTCGTTTTTCCGATATTCTTTCCAATGGCAGTTCGAAGCATTCAACGGAACGTTTCAATGTCAATGAACAAGAAGGAAATTGACACACGGAAAACGATTATAATCGATTAATTTCGAAAATAAAGGGAGTCGCCAACGTTTCAATCAGGAAAAGCGGTTTGTGGCAAAGAAATTGCCATTCAAGTGTCGACTGAACTATCGAGGAAGCTTTAATGGCGCTTGTCACTCTGCTAAACGTTCGTTTTTGCCGGGTCGTGATTTATTTACTCGCACTTCAAACACGAGCGGACAGATTTTCGTGGCTGAAGTTTCAAGCAAACACGACGAAGGAAAATCGAAGGAAAACGGCGACGAATCGATGTGGCTGTAAAAGTCCCCAGAAATCAGAGAGTTTCAGATTGGCAACGTTTGATGCGGGTCGTCCTTGGCATGTGTAACCGAGATGTCGAACAAGATAGGAAAATGTTGTTTCTATTCAAATGACAACGACTTGGCAAACGACCTTGACTTTTTTCTCTCAATTTCTTGAGAAGCGACGAGATTTTCGCACCAGCCATTCAATCCCTTCCTGGCGCACGCTTATCTAGTGACAAAACTCTGATTTGACGAGTATTTTCACACATCCGAAAGGCATCGTTTCGTGTCTGCTGTTTATTTTTTTATTCTCCTCGATTGTTTGTAAAGGAAAAGAGTTTCGAGTGGGAAGAAAACGTGAAACAGTTTATGAGTAAACAGCGGAAAACGTTTTTTTATGTTTTCATTTTCTTCTTACCCGTCGTCACCTCTTTCGGCAATGTTGTTGCCTGCCTCTCAGGCTGTTGCTTTTTAACATGCAAACTTAACCGAATGATCTTCGCGATGTCAGAATTGTTCATCGATTGACGAAGGGGGCTTGACGGCAGGCGGAACAAGACGTTACATGAACGTTATAATGTTGGGGCGACGAGTTTGTGTACTTTCGGGGCTCTAAGCCATGAGTTTGTGCTGTCATCGCGCTGTCAAGCATCATCGATAAGGATTTGTAGAGAGCTTTGTTCAAGTTCAAGGCCACGCAGAACATGTTTGTACAGAGATTAATTGACACATTTCACGGTGAGTGGCAGCGGATGGCAAAAAAATGAATGTTTTTTAGCTAAATCATATTTTAAGACAACAATCGTATCGGATCCATAGGAAGCCGGACTTGAAAAGCTCTTAAATGCTCGTTGAATTGGAGGACATACATTTTCTTTATTTTAGAACCTGTTCGAGTTTGAAGCCCGACGAATCTTGATGTGAATTTACTGATAACCTCAATCTCAATGGAAAACCTGCTTGACAAAGCCAAGCCTGTTATTCCAAAGTCAGCCAAGTAGCTAGTGGAAAGAATCCCACAAGAGTTGAAGCGCCCACGTAGCCTCGAAATGCTTTCGTGTGGAAAATTCCTTGAAAGCTTCATCAAGCTACACAATAAAGCCACAAGAATCCCTCCCCCAGCAAGGCATTTTCGCCTTCAACGTGACGCTATCACGAGAGTTCCTCCCACAGCTGCGCTTCTCACTTTTATTAGCTCTTAATCAAAAGGCGTCAAGGATTTCTTCGTTCTCCGTTTCCATTCTCAGCATTTAAATCATTCGGAAGGAAAGCAGGGAAAGTCAGAATACTTTCGCAACACATTTCTCACCGAGCAGAAGAACTCTCATCTGTAACTTGGCGAGAAGACTGGAAGAAGGGATGCGAAGCTGATCCAAGCGTCTGTCTCGGCGATAAAATTCCGAATCCCCGCTGACGTCATTTAAAACCGTCCGCCCTTCTTGTTTCAATTTAAAAATTTCTTTCTTCATCTGCAGTTTATTTCTTCATTCTTTATTTCTTAATGTCCAGAAAAATCGTTTTGTAAATGGCTGTGCAAATCTCAGTTGTTTGCCTTTTTCTTCTGGCCCTCGTCGTTTTGTGCATGTCGGGAGCCAAGAATTCCCTCTCTCGTGCAGTTTTCATGCCGATCCTACCCGCAAGCATTTAAACGACACTTAAAGTGTTTGAGTTGCAAGTTTCTGTGATGCTCTGTACCATTACGAGTCTCTCGGCTACGTGCAACTCTCAAGGGCACAATTTCGAGAACAGGAAGATTCATCATCCACGAGAGACACTCGTCGACTCGAGCACGACAATGTAAATGACCGGAAAAATAAATTCTCTGGTCTATTAAAAGTTTCATTAGATAAGCGATGGATTTCGTCCGTTGAAAGCTCGAATAATCAAATATTTAAAAAGCTGAGCGAGAATCTTGAGCTTCGTTTGCGATCTTCCCGTGAACAGCTATAAAATCAGGTTTCAATAGTTAATGCGGGCAACGGGGCAGTAAAACTTCACGCTGCTTCACAGTCGCTTTTCAGAGCCAACGAGAAATCCTAACGGCTGCAATTAGGAACAAAGCGTCTCCAGAAAATCGCTGTGCAACATTACAGTAAAGAGAGATTGAGTTAAGTCTGGTGTAGAGGGATGCTAAGGCAGTGCTGGAGGGTAAAAAAGAAGTGACGTCTATTGTACAGTCATTCAACTTTCTGGTAAAAACGCACAGTAGAAAGTCAATAATTTTCTTAGGAACATCACCCTCAAACCTCCCTAACAGCGAACACCTTTGCCATTGTTGATCTTAAACTGTTTTCATCTTAAGATCAAATTTAATTAAAATCTGTTTGCCAAGCTCGAATTTATTCATTTCAACATCCACGCACAGTGCTCTCACCCTCCCTTGCATTCTTTAAAGCTGAACTGATTCTTTAAAAGAATGGATTTGCAAGACTAGTGGAAAAGGATTGGAGAAGCATGTCATAAACAATCGCTGAATTTATATTCTCTGCAAAAGTTCACCGCACAACACAAGCAAAAAAGCTTCTTGAAAATATTTATCTCGACGATGATGATGTTGGTGAATGTTCACTTCAGTTTTATGGACTCTCGGGCCATCATAACTTATCCTCTTATTCAATCTCGTCCGTTGTGAACCCAAAGAAATTTGATGAAGGAATAAATTTGAATTTTTTTTCTCGTCTCTCGCAAGCTCTACATTGGCCAATCATAATTGCCCAGCACAAGCCAATTCAATTAAGAGAGAACCCGAGGTAATAGATTCAGCTACGAGCATAAATTTATTTCCATTATTGCGACGAGCACTTTTTGTCAACAGAAACTGGGTACCAAAAGCCATTGCGGTTTTCGCATCAAGAAAGGCTTTTATGAAAAACTGAAAGAAAATCCTGGCGACTAATCAAAGCTTGTAAATCTTTTTTCCTTTCTTTTACGTTTACGGAATGTTTACGAGGTTGGGGTGGGTTCGGGAGTGATGTCACCATGATGGGTTTGTGAGGGAGTGATAGTTCACTGATGATTTAAGTGCTAATAGCGGTCTTGATTACAATTAAAAACTAGGTTATCATAAAAAAAATCTGTCAAATGATTTTTCTAAATTCGAACAAAATTGTATCAATCATTTTTTACCCACAACTCTCACTGACGAACGTCCTTCTCAAAATTAAGGAAGTCTTTAACTCAACGAAAGATCGCAAATCCCATCCGGTGACTCAATGAATCTCCTTTCATGCCCTTCTTAATGGAAAGAATGAAAGCTTGCAAAGATTTCTCAAATCATAAAATGGGAACAAATTGATTTCCATTCCGATAACATACAAAGTCGTAGCTTCGATATTCTTTTAAATGATTGGAATGGGTTCGTCTGCTTGTGACTTGTTATCAATTTTGGTCGCAATCGAAGCAACAACTTAAACTACATTGGAAGTCGTTCAATGGCTGTTCCGGCCCAACCTTCACTAAAAAACCGACCCGTCCACTCGAGTCTGAAACTTATTTGACCTAAGTTGGTAAATCAACCCTCGTCGCTCGTTTTTTGCTTTCCTTCTCCGTGGAGATTCTAATCAAGTCTGAGAAAGAACACAAAAAGTCGCAAATATGTCAAATCTTCAATTTCAAGGACCATCGATCGTGCATAGCATTTAAAATGAGCTCGGTTCCACTGGCGTCAAAGTGATTTCCATGACTGAAAAGTGGAGCGTGAATGTCTAATGTTTTCTTCATGCTGGGCTTCGAAACGGCTGGAATGTTGCGACTTTCCGTTTTCGCTCCCGTAAATTCGGCTGTTTATCGCCCGACACTCTGTTTATCAGCGTCTCAATGCCTCGACATTGGAAGTAAAATTCGCAAGACAGCGGCGGGAAAAATCGATGCCGAAAAGTTTCGTCGCCTTGCCAGAAACTTAGTTTTACAGCAGCCATCGTCAATGAAACAAAAAGATCTCAAAAATGTTTATGCTCGGCGATAAAACGTTGCTGCCAGCAGAATTTCTCCCGAAATGGCTTCCAAAGAAGGAAAATTCGCTGTTTTTATTGCAAGATGACAATTTAAATTTCACGAATATCTTCTCGTCGTCATCCGATCTGCCCCATCGCCCATCGATTGCCATTCGGGAAATCACAGCGAAATAAGAACGGAATCCGGACAAAGAAAATTGAAAAATCGATTATTACAGGCGACTGAACCGTCGATGACTTGAAACAATCCAATGAATAATGAGAACAGCAGAGGCTTTGTTTCCGTCTGAAAAGCTTTTGTGTACTTGTGGGGGTCGTTGAAAATTACAGAACTAAAAATTTCATGCAAATTTCGGAACAATTGCAAGTCAAGTTTCTTCTAAATGCTCAAACCGAAAGCTCGAAATTTGACAAAAGTTTATTAAAAGCTCAGCCCAATAATTTCTATCCAAAATAAAATTATTGATGCAGGATGTGAATGAAAATACGGAGAAGCCACAGTGCTCGACTTTCCTTCTCTTTCCGCCCACACGAAGCTTTTCTTCTCATTCATGGCGGTGTGAAAATAGAAACTCTGCTGAAGCAGCGAGCGTCAAAAGAGTCGTTGATTTTGACATGGAAGAATATCAAGCACGAGCTGTTTGTTCGTCGTCGTTCCAAGCCGCATTTGTTTATTCAAATTAACTTCATGAAATGCATTTATAATTCACACTCCGGAACTGTCCCGCAATAAATTATGACAAATCATTCCGCAACGTTGCGCAAGTTGTGTTAATGATCCTGAAGCTTGCTTGCTGCAAGGAATTCTGAGATGGCTGTGACGTGGATTTCTCGGGGGCAATAAAACATTTTTCTTTGAATCACTGCGGATACTTTATCGATACACGCAATCTCACTGGACAAAAGAAGAAGCGGAATTACATGAAAAGACTCGAGACTTCAAAGAAACCCATCGTAATTCGAGCGGAATGTGCTCAGACAATGGACTGGGGGGCGTCTGTGGGGTTGGTGACAAGTGAAAATTTTGGAAATTCTGATGGATATGGGTGTTGAAAAAGGTTTAGACAGTAATTTGGCTCAATTCAGCCACTTCACCCTGGCATAAGAAAGCGACTTGAGGCTGCTTTGCAGTTAAATCCAGGAATTTTAATGGAAATTCATAAACTTCGACCATCAAAAATGATAAATTGCCTGGAACACGTCATTCCTTCACCCACCCCGATCGTTAACGAGAAGCTTTTCACTCTCTACACCCTGGGCAAGCTGAATCTGCTTGCAAACAAGCTTTTTCCGATAGCACATACTTTTTTATTCTGCTCAAACGGCAGTCAGACTCATAACTATAATAATCAAGATGACTCTTCTTTTTCCCTCCACCCTCGTTTGTTTCTTCTCAGCATCTTCAAGGATGTTCATCATGTTTCCCCCCTTCAACTCCATCTCAGACACAAATGACGATCTCACGAGCTTCCTTTCCATTCTTTCTGATTTTCCACGCTGTCATTTGTGAACACGCTTTAATAGCATCAAACAAGTGAAACGAACGAGAATGTCGGAAAGCGGAACTGGAAAAAACAACCCGTTGAGACTTGATGTACCTCGCAAAAGCATCAAAAGCTGCTCCAAGCGAAGACGCAAGAAAGCGCAACAAAGAAGATTCAATTAAACGGATTAGTTTGTCTTCCGGAGTCATAGAGTAGAGAAAATAAGTCAAATGACATCATCTGCAACTAAATACCCTCTCCCCTCCACCCGCTCGCTCCACGTCTCAATACTTTCGTTCTTAAAGCAACATTAAATCGACTTCTAATGAGAAGGATTTTGCAAAATTGACACGCCTTCGACGACTCAAATAGAATAAATTATGGAGCAGAAAAATGTGTTGCTTTGTCCGCCTTGGAAGTTTCCGAGGTGAAAAGCGATCGAACGTACGAGTGGAGAAGGGAAATTCCTGCAAGCACTGGACGCTTTTAGGTCAGGAGGATGTTTCGGTCTCACACGGAGTGAAATTCTTTCAATTTTAGGGTCGACAACGCTTTTTGTTTATGTCTCGTGCTCATTGAATTCAACCGAAAAAGGTTTCCTCGAAGATTACTTCGCTTTAGAGAAGAGAATTCGAAGTAATTGAAGGGTCAGTTCGCAGTTGGAAGGGAAAAATCTATAAATAAAGCACACAACAAGAGACGAAAGCGTAAGCCTTTAAAGCAGGGCTAAGAAACTTGTCGATTCTTGAGTTTCGAAATCTATGGTCCAGGGATTATCGTGGATTTTGTCAATAGGAGCGATTTGATGTGGAATTTGATGTTGGAAGAGTCTGGATGGTATTTTTTATAAGATTACTGCTGAAATATTGTATTGTATTGTATTGTGATTTATTTCTATTTTTGATACAATTAAGATTT
>JPYR01000581.1:21325-43232 GCA_000775305.1 Belgica antarctica | reverse complement strand
GTGACCGCGACGTGGCTGAGTCCCATCTTGCTTTCACCTCAAGTGGATTACGGTTATGACATCTCCGACTTCGAGAATGTTGATCCGATTTTCGGCACCAACGAAGACCTGTACGAGCTGTTTACCGAGGCACACAAGCTGGGAATCAAAGTCATCATGGACTTTGTATTAACATTCTAAGCAGCTTCCAATTTTTTCATGACTCATTCGCCATTTTTCTCGTAACAGGTCCCGAATCACACTTCCGACGAACATGAATGGTTTAAAAAGTCAGTCGACAGGGATCCAGAGTTCGACGAGTACTACGTCTGGCACGACGGCAAGTTAAATCCCCTCGGTGGCCGAAACTTGCCACCTAACAATTGGGTAAGCAGACAACTCGGACGTCACGTACTTTTAAATTTCTTATCGTTAACTCGCCAATCAGCAAGCGGTATTCGGAACTCGTGCCTGGCATTGGAATGAGAAGCGGGAGCAGTACTACTTGCACCAGTTTGCCGCGGGTCAGCCAGATCTTAACTACCGCAATGATGATGTTGTGAAGGCAATGAAGGATGTCTTGATTTACTGGCTGGACAAGGGTGCCGATGGTTTCAGGATTGACGCCGTAAGACTTGCGATACAATATCTCTCAAGAGGCTTTCTTATCAGTTTACACCTTGCAGATAAACCACATGTTTGAGACGGAAGGCTTCCCTGATGAAACGCTGACAGGTTGGACAAATGATCCGACCAACTACGGATACACGTATCACAACCACACAAAAGATTTGGTAGGTCAAAGTGTCGTCGAACTTTGAAATTAACTTTAATCTTGAATTTGATCAGGACGAGACTTACGAAATGGTGCAACAGTGGAGAGTGATGATCGACGATTACAACAAAGAGAAGGGCGGTGACACTCGAGTGCTGTTCACAGAGGCCTATGCCGATCTCGAAGACACCATTCGTTACTACGCTGACAAAGACGGAAAGCCGCGAGCTCATTTCCCGTTCAACTTTGTCTTGATTGAGAAACTGGACGAAAAGTCGACTGCAGATCAGTTCTCAGCTGAAATTGAGAAATGGGTGAAAGCAGCTGGAAATAACACTTCAAACTGGGTGGTAAGTAAGTTTGGCAGAACATTGAGCGTATTCAAAACTTCTTGACACTTTAAGCTTGGCAATCATGACAAGCCGAGATTTGGGTCTCGTTACGGGACAGAAAGAGTCGACGGATTGCTGACGCTTTTGCTGACACTTCCCGGTGTCGCTGTGACTTACAACGGAGATGAAATTGGAATGCTTGATTACCGAGACATCGCCTGGGCTGATACTTTGGACCCGCAAGCTTGCAACACTAACGACCCGAACAACTTCAAAGATGCGTCTCGTGACCCGCAACGAACGCCGTTCCAATGGGACGCAACTGACTACTCTGGATTCAAGGAAATATCCGACAAAGAACCTTGGGTTCAAGTCCATCCCAACTACAAGGAACTGAACTTGGCCGCACAAAAAACAGCCAACAAATCTTTCTACAAACTCTATAAGCAACTGGCCGAAGCCAGAAAGGACTCAATCTTCGTGAACGGTTCTTTCGTGTCGCTCAGCTTCAATGACGACGTGTTTGCCTACAAACGAACTGTTGAAAGCAAGTCTTACGTAGTCTTGATCAACTTCTCAAACAAAAGCTACTTCATTGACGTGAACAAGTTGAATGTTTCCTTCCCTGGTCAATCAGAGGTCATGATTGCTGGGTCTCGATCATCTTATATAGCCGGGTGAGAAAATCCTCAGAATTTGGAGTGGCAGAAAGGTTAAGAACAAAAATTCTTTCTTACAGAGATTTGGCTTCAACCGAAAAGTTTGAATTGAGAGCTTTTGACGCGGTTGTTGTGAAAGCGAGTGCGGCTTCCATAACCACAAGCTTCCTGCTACTCGTTGCATGCTTCGTGTTGTTCCGTTTGTTTTGAAGTGGATTTGTAATAATGCACTTCAAAGTGAAGTGAAGGAAGAAAAATAAAAGGAAAGCAAACGTGTGGGTGGATGATTTGAACAGATTTTTATTCATTCAAGTTTCCGTAAACTAAACAAAGTTTTTAAGTTATTCTGAAATTCTTATCATTTTATAAGTGTTGATGCAAGTATGATAAACTTTACACAAACATGAACAAAGTTTAACTAAAGCTTTAAACTAGATTTCTTTTAATAAACTCAAGAAATTTCATATAAATTCGTACAAGTTCTGTTGAATTTTGTAAGCGAATTCATACAATCTCTGTTTGATTCTCAACAAATCCACCTCCCACAATCCGTACCACTGCAAAAAAATTGAAAAGCCCTGCCTTACCAATCACATAGGAGTATCCGTCTAATGTTAACACACACTTTCGAGTAGCACTGCCAGCCGGCATCATCGGATAGCGAACCGTCCGCGTTACATTTCGCTGGGCGAGAATCTTGCTCGGATCTGAGTGGCATTTATGCACCAGATCCTTGGCCTTGCCACCTTGATTAATGTCTCGATCTGGTTCATCATCACTTGAATCACCCATAACGTGTTGATTTATTTTTTCTTTATCTCGCTTTAGGCTTTTGTCTTCTTTTTCCGTCGAACGAGATTAACTTCGATTCAATAGAAGCATTTACTACTCGTCCCGTCGCATGCTTCTTCTTCCAGCTAGTTTATTAACGCGATAAAGAGATAAGTTTTTGCAACCAACTTTAATGTCTTCATTATATGCCACCGGAGTCCATTGTCCGCATGTGTGTGTTTGTTCGGCAATCGAAAAAAGTTTTTCTGGTCGTTATCGAGGCGATAACTTATCATTGGCTCGTGCACTACCATGTTTTGGTAGCCTTGAAGTCGTGACTTTGTGAAAACCGGACAGAGAGAGAACAAAGATGAAAACAGAGTCTAATTAATCTAGTTTTGATTGGCGTCTAGACTCGTCTAGCTTGAGTTGGTGTTGGTTGATTCGAAAAGTTGAATGAAGCGTACAAATACCACCGAAAATCAACTGAGTGCTGATTGAGAGTTGGCGAAAGGACAACTTAAACATAAATTAATTAAAAATGATTAATGGAAGTTGACTTGACAAGTTAAATATTGAGCAAGGTTTAAACACACGTATACTGCGAGAGAACGAGTCGATTTCCATCGTGGATGGGGAAGCGAACGGCGGGTATGAATATTCACGGTTCATGTTTCCGACATGTTTTTCTTCTCTCTCGCAACCTTTTTTATTAAATGCGCGCAACAAGTTGATACGGTTTCAGATATTTCACCGCTCAACAACATTTAAAGGCAACTGAAATATGATGTCTTCGGGTGGAAAAAGTTTCGCTCCGCTTCATCGCAAATCACCGCCCGATTGAAATCACAGCGCAACTCAAACGACGAGAGTATCGATGAAGCCGAAATGCGATTCAAAAGCACTCGTAAGTAAATGATAAATAATCAGCATTAATTGGCTCCGATAATTGGGGGTGATGTGAATGTTTTAATTGTCGACGCCGGTGGGAAAATTTTTGGCACATTGCTTTTGAAGTCTTGAGTGAATTTTTAATTTGAATATAAACTTTGGGGTTGATGTGCTGCTTTTAATTGAAAAGCACACTGCGGGTGAGTTTTAATGCGGTGGATACAAACGTTTTGACTTTTTGATGACGCTTTGAAGTGTCGAACATTAAAAGTTTAAGAAGAACTGGACTTTAAAATCCTGTTTACGGTTGAAACTTAGTAGAATGCACAATTTTTTATTGCTTTAAAGTGAAAATCAACAAAATTGATTCAAAATTTCATGAAGCTTTTATGTTGGAAGCAAACCACGCTTGTGACCGTCTTGACTGACATTCCCCATTTGAGGCTACCTTTGAAACTATTTTTTGTATTCATTTTAAATGCCAAATTTTCCGCTTCGTTTTCACGTCTAAATATGTTTTCAATTGAATTGTCGGTGTGCAAATATTTGTTCTATTGAAAAAAGATGCCACAGTGCCTGCCAGCATTTAAAATTTCCTGGTTTTTATTGAGTGCACAAACTTGAATCATTTGCTGTGAACGAAGAAGTCGAATAAACATTGGAGATTGTTATTTTTTATTTTCAGCCGTTTTTCATGTTTTGTCTAGTGAAGCGAGCGAGTTCGAGCCAAGAAAGCAAACTTGGAATGCTAAATATGTGGCAATTTGTTTGCGAACTCTTCGATTTTGTTGTGAAAAACTTTTTTCTCTCGTTTTTTCGATAAACACACAGCCGAAAAATGGAAGCGGGCGATGTATACTCGTGATAATTATTGTTCTCTCATTATGTGTTATCAATTCACACGCAAAGTATTTTTAGCCTCGCACTAATCTAAACTTCCACGGTGCGAGAGACTTAGTACTTCTGCTTTCGACTCTTCTCGCAGTCGCAATCGCAAAAAAAAGTAAAAATTGTTTATTTGATTAGCACTTGTTTACGAACTACGCCGCCCGAAAAGATTAAAATCGATTTATCCGAGAAAAAAACCGCTCGCTGAACTGTTGATGCCTGCGGACGCCGACAAATTGTTTTTCTTTACTATCGTCCACAATTAGCACCACTCGGACTTCACACGAAAAATCTTTTTTCTCCGATATCTTTGTATCAATTTCACTCTGAAGCGTGGCCGAGTCGAGTCAACGATTGTTGATAGCTTATTAAGTGGTGTAAATCAATCTCGCGTTTTTTGTTTTAATTGATATCTAGCTACACTGCTAATTACTACTGATTGCACCACTTACTCAGCTTCTCGTAAACCACTAAATAATTTCCAGAAAAAAGTCTAGTCCGTGCTAGCGTTTATCTGACGTCACATTTTTGTGTATAATTTTTATTCAAATTTTATTCATTGAATGTCATTCCGTGTGCCGACGCTCAATCTCATTCGCGTCTCCATCTATTGCGCTTAGGAATTTAATTTTGCTTCATCTCCGGCAATGTCTTTATATTTTATGGACTTTGGTGAATGTCAATTCGACGAGCGAGTCATGCACACATTGCCAGCTGAGTTTACTTTCAAAACCAGCCGCACCAGCGATTATATCACTCGTAATTATTCGATTTTCATTCCTGCAGCTCGCGTGTTTTTTCCCGACTTCAATATGTTTTAGAAAAAACTTGCGATTTTCTTGATCAAATTTTATTTGTTTTTTTATCTGCGAGTTTATCTTTGAAACACTTGTTCGTCTGAGTTCATCATTTGACGGAAATTGCGCAAACGAATCAGTTAGTGAACGTTAATTATTCTCTTCATTGATTAGTTTGAGGACAAAATCACGAAAATTCACTTTGCAAACTACGTCAATACATTCGAGTAATGTTATTTAATGACGTAACAGAAGCTTTGGCAATCTGAGATAACGTATCGAGCTTGCAACATTAAACTGATGGAGTGATTTATCACATTTTCCATATCCATTCACTCAATTATGACTTATCGCAGGAGAAAAGGCTGGAAAAGCGATGACGATGTCGGAATAAATTTCCGTCTGTTTTGCATGAATTTGATTCGATCATTTTTTAAACTCCATGACAAGACAAGGCCGGAAAAAGCTCTCCAGAAACTAAGTTTTTATCCTGCAGCGAACTGATTTTTTCTTCACTTTTGTTTCCGTTTTCTTGTTTCATCCGCGACTGTCTTAAGTTTTTTGTTTTATTTTTCAAACGAGTGAAATAAATTTCTCCATGTTTTATCGATACCGCCGATAAATTTCCGAATCAATTGCCCATTTGGCTTTCACGAAAAAGGTTTCCGAACGCAAATCTATCTTAATTTGAAGGCCCGTCTCGAACTTTACCGCACCAAATGGCAAGACAACCCGAAGAGAGTCTTCAACAATCTTCTTAAAGCGATTGTTTGATCTTCGACACGACGCGCTGCGAAATAAAGCTTTTTGGCACGCGAATCAAACACAACTGTTTCCTATTTTCTTTTGGTGCGGCAGATAGAAGCATATTTTCAGCGACCAGCATGAATCTCACGACTTTACGTTTGGTGAATAGAGAGAAACACTTTCGCTCAGAGAAGAAAATTTTCGCATGAAGCAGCTTTGCGCACATGGAAGAGAGCGGAGATTGTAGCACGTCACCGACCAAAACAAAACATTAAAGTTCGCACAGCTGGAGTTAACTTCTAGAGAGAATTTAATGCAACGTGGTGGGTAGAGAGTGTGGTGGAAATCCTGACGTTGTCGGTGGCAGTAGCAGCAGCAGGGTTTTTCAATTATAAACTGTCGACTGATTGTCGGAAACCGGAACACACATTCATTAGCACTTTGACGTCGCATTAAGTCATCGTACGGCGGAAATTACAAATTATTAATTTGTCAGACGTTCGTCACTGATTTACGCACGCAAACAAGCCTTGTAACTCGATCAAAAAGCCAAATTACGCGCTTGCATGCCGCTTTGAATTTGAGCGTGAAATTGTTTCTTGATTGTTTGTTACACACGGAATAAATGTTATTTTTATATCAAGATCTTCACACAATCGCTGTCGGCCCGGCCAAGAGTGATTTCTAAAAATATCTTAGCACCCCAACTTTCCCTCCATAAATCTGGATTACTTTGTGTGCTGGCGGGAGGTGGCGACAAAACATTTACTAGAACCGTCGATGATAGTAGGAATGGAGATATTGACCTTTATTCACGAAATCTTTTGACTCTCTTTTGAGTTGTGGGTGCGTGGGCGGCAAATTTATAATTGATTTGAAACGTCGCAAAAACAAGGCAACAAAGATTGAAACAAAAATTTAAGTCACTCCCATCCTTTCTTGGTTTAATACCGACCTTTCTATTTATACTACATCAGATCTGGGTTTGATTTTGCACGAGAAAGTATTGGTTTTGATGTTGTCACACGTTTTTGTGTTCCCGGATTTTCATTCAATTTAATAAGCTTTCATGAAAAGAATCAAAAGTGATGAAGTTTTTGCAAATTATTTGTTTTTTAAAGCTTTTGAACAGTAAAGATGTTTGTTTTAACGAGATTGAAGCTAATTTTTTTATTGAAAAGCTTCAGTGAACATTTTTAAATTGTGTTGCAAGTTTTCCACTCAAGCTTCAATTGTTAAAAAGTCTAACAAAATTACATTGAAGACTTCAATCCTTATCACTTCTTACTGCATCCGAAATCATTCGCTCAGCAAAGTTGCCAGAGTATTCAACATTTCCCAGAAGAACCATCGAAAATCGATATTGACCTGAAGCGATATCAAGATGCACTCAAATTTCTTTTTTTTGTTTAATCTGCTGTTTAAGATTCTCCTATTATGTTAACTTCAAAGACTTGAAGTCGTCCCTCTGGTACAACGAGAAAACATATTTTTTCTTTCTTTTCGTGCACTTGATCCTGATTTGAAAACTCATCTATTTTGTGTTCGCACGGGAAACGGATACAAAGCGAACGTAAAGTCATTGTTGAAATGTGTATCAGATTGGGGCGAATGAAAAAATGTTTGTTCATCTGAACAAACAGTGGAATGGAAGTGTCAAATGCAGATGAGAAAGATTATTTAGACTAGCAAAGGATTCAATTATGAAAATGAATGGTTTCATTCCATGTTCCAATCAAGTTTTGCAGAATCCAATTTGAATGAAAGATTTACGAAAAATTTACGATTTTCAGCTTGTGATACATTAAAATTTGCGGTTATTCTATCTTCTTGCTTCGGATCGTGATAAAGTGCCACGTCGAAATTTTTGCTATAAGACCAAAGATGAAATTTGGCAAATTTCCCATTCTCAAAACATTTTCCTTCGCATTTCTAGCTTGTTTTGGGTTACCGTTAAAATAGATAATGTACATTGAATTGATTGGCATAGTGGGACCGATGCAGCATTAACAAATAGCTATGTGTGTGTTCCTAAAACACTGGATATCAAAGGACATTCGGTTGAAATTCATGAATCACTGAGATTAAAGTCAACCAGCTCTTTGAAAATGTTTTGGCAAAATATTTCAAGTAAACTCATGGAATCTGACACCAAGTTATCAATGAACAACAATCATTCATCTACACTTGTTATTCAAATAAAATTGCATTTAATGAAGCATTAAAATCGCTGCCAATGTCAATTAAAGTTGATTGATTGATTCGAGAAAGTATAGTTCGCAAGTCGACGCCAAGCAAGTCGTTATGGCAAAAGGCCATTTGAGTTGTGATTATTTATCTTTGTTTGTTGATGGTTACAAATTATCTAAGCTTTTGGGTGGCAGAGTGTCGCGATTTTCTGAGCCAAAGCCGGTTAAGCCTACGTGTTTAAAAAGCCATTAATAATCAGCGAAAATTATGTCAGCACCTCATTATTCATCGGTGCATTTAATTTTTGAACAATTAATGAATTGAATTTTTTTGTTTGAATAATTGAAATGATTTCGTGATAATTTATTTATCGCTTACCCTTCTGAAAACACTCGAATACGATTTAATCAACTGTCAACATACCTGCAAAAAGAAAGAAGAGAGAAAGTTTGAAAATGAGAGTGAAAAAAGCTCGGGTTAGATTAAGGATGTAACAGGGTGTGGATTTCGGTTAGAAAAATGTGAACAGAAATGAATATGATTTTAAATCTAATTTAACAGGTTTTGTCTTTATGTTTTTTAATGCGGATTCATATCCAGTAAGTTTAGAAATTGTTTGATCATTTTTAAAAGCTTTTAATCAATAAATGTTTTAGTTTTCATAATAAAAAAATAGAAAAGATATAATTTCTTCATTGAAAGAAGCCAACTCAGTTAGTTAGTCTAGTATAAAGTTCAACGACGATAAAATATAACTATTTTGAAGATTAAAAAGCTCGAGTTAGATCAACCAGCAACAGCTTTTTCAAGTTTTCAGCAATTAAAACAGTTTCCTTTAAATTCCCTTAGGAGAAACAACTTTATCAAGAAATTCAACGGATCCAATATGCAATTCAAAGTACTTTTCCAGTTCATTAGGTTCAATATTTCAATTGAACAAACGTGAGAAGCAAAAAATAACTTTCATATTAACTGAGAATGGAAACATTTTATCGAAGAATTACAGAAACAGTTTGAACAATGTTTACAGCAAAAATTTGTTTGGACTGAGTTGTAAGCTGCAAGCAAATAGGTTGTAAGCTTGAAGTTTTAACAAAGAACGAACAACCCCTGCAACTTTTCAGCACGAACTGTTGCAAACAAATCTGCCAGCACGAAAGTTTCCTTTTTCATTCGCTCGAGATTCATCTCGACTGATGAGCTATACAAATTTCAAATCCAGACTTTTATATGGTCAATGAATTGAGCTTCAAAGCTTAAAATCTCTTTATCAATATTTGTTCACAGATTTGATTACAAATTGTGAGTATTGATTTTAGTTTAGCTGTTTTGTAGCTTCACGACGAATCCACAGCGCCCATGATCAGTTTTCCGAGCGTTTAGAGGACATAAATCCTAATCTTCTTCTACTCGTCATCCATTCAGACATAAAGCCGGGGCACAAAAGAATTTCCGAATAGGCAATTGATGAAAACAAGAGAGACGAGAATGATTCCAGAATGCTTTCGAGCACATGGAATTTTTATGTTAAAGACGTGACAATAATACTGATGGCTTTATCCTCTCAGTTCGAGCTTTTCATAGCCAGCCGATCGTCGCCCTTTAAAATGAGATTCATTGTCACGTTAGCGGAAAAACAGCACCGCGAAATTTTGAAACAACTCAGGTCCCTGTACAACCAGCATAAATTTTTGATAAGAATTTTGATTTTGCGCTAGTGAGTACAGCGCAGTTACTGGAATTTGTTGGAAGAAATATTACTCCAGGTGGGCAAGCCTTTATGTGAAACTGCTAGCCTTTCTAATTCGGTTAACTTGATTTACTCAAGACTGAATAAATCATACGAATCAAAAAAACATTGAGTAAGATTAACTTTTCCAATTAAAACTTCCCATTTCCATAATTCATTAACAAGTCCCTTCATAAAAAAGTTTTCTCAAAGGAATGTTTGGGTTCTGTAAATTCTTAAGTAATTTTCGTTGCTATTTACGATATGAAGTATAAATCCCACCAGACATCATTAAGCCCAGCTTTTGAACTTGCTGTGGTCCCTTGTTGTCAATTTTTACCTTCATTCCATCATCTCTATGGCTACAAACCCAGATATCTCAAAAAGAAAAAGTCAATTAATTTTTACTCTCTGTCTGTGGGAATTATGAAGACAAATCCGGCTTCTGATTTTCTCGTCTTAAGTGAACTGCGTTCAAAAATGTTGCTGTTAATGGCTTGTTTCTGTAAACAGAAGCGAGTTTTAATCGAATATCCGCTGAATCCCAATCGACCCAATGAACCAGACTTGATGAGCGGAAAGAGCTCAAACCAGAGAGAATGAAAACTGGAGAAAAGCGAAGAAACTCCAAGGTCGCGAGACTAATTATCTCCGTTCATGGCAGTCATAAGACATTATTATCAGAGTGAAACTTTTGAAGAAGCCTGCGGGAAAAAAGTTCGCTTTGAATAATTTATTTTCAAAATAAACAACATTGGTTTGATTGTTGGAGAATAAACATTGTGTGAGAAGTTGCTGGAAATTTGAAGATTTGCTATAAGTAATTACTTGAAATTTTCGTTCTTCTTGGCATGGTCGAACAGACTTTTCTGACGTTTATATTGTGAAATTGAAATCGGAAAATTAAAACTCAGAAAAATAATTCGAGAAACTTGCTTATCGCAAACTTCGGCAATAAAATAAATTATCTTCTGAAACAACGCTCGAAACGTTCACTTTATAAATCAAATGGTGTAAAATCTGATAAGGATCAATTTTATGGGGCAGTTTACAAGTTTACGCTGAAGGTGAAACCTTCATTATGAGGATCCATTGTTTATTCTTCTCACTTAAGCACTTTCTCTTCTTTCTTCACACTTTGTCTTCTTTTTGTTCGCTTTCTTTGGTTATTGATGTTTTATTACATGCTTTCATAGCCACAGTACAAATTATGTTACACGAGGGAGATTTGTTCGGAGTCAGAGAACTCGTAAAAAACGGAAAACTTTTAATACATTTTCGTGCTTCAATGGCGGGCGAAGCGAGAAGATTTCATTTTCTACTGAAGTCATTTGTAAATGGACCAGCAAAACAAAAGTTGGAATATTAAATTTCTATTTAAACACAGTTGCCGCTCCGAAATGGTTTATTCAATAAATTGACTTTTTCTGCGTGGGCGTTAAGGAAATTGAAAAACTCCGCTCCGATGGTAAGGACAATAGTGATCGAAGGAATGTGATAAGCAGATAATGCGATGTATATTGTTATGACGGCTCGTAAAGAGAAGAAGACGATTTTATGTGTGTTTACACTGGCGAATATTAACGGCCATCTAAAAAAGTATCGAGTTTAAGTAATAATCAATACATCGTGACGCTTCGACGTGCTACGGGCGTTAAATGAAACTGTTCTCGACCCTTTTAGTGCACGACGTGGAACATTCCGATAGAGGCTTTAAAAGGTGGAACGGTTTAGAGAGCTTGCCTTGTTGCACAACCCTCAGAAATTAACACTCACAGCCTTTTGGCTGTTTACAACTCACGTCAATGTAAACTCAATTTAAATTAATGCACAAAATAGACTAGATCAGTACTGATAACTGCTCTAAACGAATTGAAATCATTTTGTCCTCAAAAAACTTGTACTTTACCTATAGTATAAGTTTGCCCGTCAATCTGGAACGTCGCGCTTTTGCATTTTTTGAAAACTTTCGCGAGCGTCATACTCGAAAGATTTTCGCTCGACTTTTTCTCTTCCGACGACATTCTTTCAGAGTACGGAATTCTTTTTCGAATGCTTTTCGTTGATAGTCGAGTTCATTAGCATAAAAATTCACTTCACTTTAAACGTAGTCGTGAAAGACGTGTTCTTAGGTGACGTAAAAAAATGCGAATGTTTGTTTGCACTTCGTGACCGATAAAAACAAATAGAATTAATTGCGTTCACGTCCTTTGACGTCAAAACAGACGCTCCTCCAAGCATTGCATATTTTCTCTTGCTTCCAATGAGAAAAAAACAATCCGAGAGTATTATTTTGAGGAACGCAGCGCAATTTTCAAGTGTTTATTTCTTTTTTATTCACTCAGAAAATATCTTTTTCATTGAATTCAAAATTGGAACTGAAAACAAGATGATTTGGCCTGAATTCCTGTTTGCCCTCTCGTTGTCCTGACATTTTATTTAAAAAAATCCACATTTTGTGCTTTGTTTGTTGTCAAGAACAAGCTTGAAAATGTTTCGTGAAAGTGTCGTGTGCAGACTTGAACCTCGAGATGTTCACAGTACCGGAGAGGTTGTAAACATCTGAAAATTCACATGCTGAGATCACATTTGCAAAGGTAAGCAGTTAGTGATTTCAGATATAAAACGGAAGCTGTGATTTTTTTGCAAGCTTTTGTGTAAATTGATGAAAGAAGATGCTTGTAAGCCTAAAAGCTTTTAAAAAAGCTTGAATAAAGTGAATGAAATTGAAATAAATGAGGCGTCAAGGAGCTTTAATTCAACATCGTTCTTTTTCGTTATCAGAAATGAAGTTATTTTTTAATAAGTTGAAGAGCTTTTTCAAAGGCTTAAAGCTTTTATGTTTAGAGAAATATGTATAAAATACTGGAGTTAGAATTCTGGGTAGTTTTTTTGGCAGCTTTCACGTAGCTTTTCTAGTTTTTCATAAGTTTTTAAGCTTTTTCCACTTAGTTTTATTGCAGTTTTAAAAGCAGCAAATTTTTGTTTAAATTTTTCAAACATAATTTGAAGATTTAAAAAAATGTCAATACGGTCGGTCCCCCATTAAATTATCAAAAGTCTTAATAAATTAACTGTGTAAATTTAAAGGATATAGACGCTCTAGGGATAAGAACAAGGTGAATTGTTATTTACTTGGTAGTTCAGCGTCTAAACTATCTCATAAAATACATTTCACCGCGTGAAAAGCCCCTGACAGCCCGTAAAATAGACTTTGTTAATATAATGGTTCACAAATCCGCTGTTAATTTAATGGTGGACCGACCATAAGTCACTTTGAATTTTTTATAATTTTCAAAACAGAACCACCCTGTTTCACTTTCGTGTCATTTTATTCAAAGCTTTGCTGAGCTTTCACAAGTTTCTAATTACCATCACATTTTGAATGTAACAACCCGTTTTAATCCGTTTTGTGTTAATTTAATGAATAGTCGTTCTGTAAAGTGTATCCATCGTTACCCAAGCAGCTCTAAAAGGATAACGTTAAGCCGCAATTACGCCACTGGCTACGCGAAACAACCCCAAAGCCTAGGAATTCCCGAAACAATTTGTATTTGCAAAACAGAAAATTGAAATTGTCAAATTAGCATCATATTGATTTTCCGCTTTTTTGCCTTTTCTCCGCTTTTTCTTCGCGACAACCAAGCAGGAAAAATTCTTCTTGCTTCACCGATGAATTTTTTTATGTTTGTTTGCGGGTTTTAAAGATAGCAATTTCCAGCAATTTCAATACCGCGTAATGAGTCTATTTATTTCATTTCATTCCATTAAGTACGCAAAGAGCTGTGGAAATATTTTGCGCTAGCATTGAAAATTTGGTGAAGAGGCACAGCCATTTCGCTAAGTTTATTTTTACTCAAAATAGATCTGCTTATTTTTTATTGTGTCAAGGATGGATTATGACGTGAAAAAGTCTAACGACGAAGACAAGAAGAGAAAATCCAACAAGAATATTCCAACTTTAATAACGATTAAAGTTGGAATATTCTTCTTGATTACATTTCTCCAGCGCTATTGCGATTCACAGGTACACAAAGTCAGCCCATGTATGCTACAAGTCTCCGTAGTGAGATCGGCGTGCAAATTTGCGGTTTCAGTTTTGAAACGAATTAAATATTTTCGTTTTCTATTTTCTCTCGCTCCACAAATAATGACTGAAGAGTCATGCTCAAAAGTGAACGCCGATAGTTATGCAAACGATCAATGAAGGTGGGATTGATTCTAACACTCGTTTTTTGTCACGCCTTTTGTTATTGGATTAATTATTCACTCCACGAATCTGATATCGATTTATTTGTTAACACGCTTTGTCACTTCCGACTGCAATTCCATATGGCTTAAATCGAAAATGAAAATGTTTCACGCATTTCTAATTTTCCGTATTTTTTGTTGTTCGAATTACAAGCACAATACACTCTGACGGCCCGATGCTTGATTGGGTTTTCCGTTCGTCGGTATTAATCAGTGAAGATTTAACTTGATACTAAGATAGACAAACAGAAAATAGGAACAAATTTTCGTCTGCGTTTTCTCGTCGTAAGCCTCTCTGGTTATCATGACAAGTTGGCAGCGAAGAGAAAATCCATTTCGTCACGAAAATCGTGCCTTTTCCGTGTGATTTTCTCTCGGTTCTCCCCCGATCCGCTCTCAAATTAATTTGCTTTAATAGGCTTACTTCCCTAGCTATAAATTTCTGTCTTGCCAAGTCCACTGTTTCGTTGTGAACTATTATTTTGTTTGTAAAACAGCTGACTTTCCCATTCGATCGACAGAGTTTTAGATTGCTGTTAATAGCACTGCAATTAGAAGCTTGTAGTGACCTAGTTATTGACAAATTGTTTATTAAAAATTTAGTTGATAGTGGAGACAACTAAGTGAAGCTTAAGAATAGTTTGAACGTGAAACGAGAAATAAGTTCCGATCAATTGCAACAGTTTCAAATTGTGAAGTCTAGCTTTTATAACATCAATTGAATCAGAGACAACTTAAAGTAGAATTGATCCTGATTGAATGAAACATAAAACAGTTTTAAAGCTGTTATGCTACTTCTTCTTATTTCGTCTTGTATTAAATGTCAACAAGAAAGCATTCAATCTTAAACTCAAATATACAAAAAGCTTCAATTTTGCACTCACAAACTCCTTTGAAACCAATCATTCAACCCTACCGCCCTTTGATTTCGTGAAGATACAATTTTCACTGACCCAAAACAACAATCTTTTCATTCCGAGAAACTTAAAATCCGGAAAACACCCGGCTCGAGAGAAGAATTACCTTTGAAAGCATTGCAAAGGTTCGAAAGCACAAATAAACATTTGAGACGCTTTCAGATCCATTGCAACAAGTGATTTTACATCATTTTCATCTTCGATAAGAACTCAACCGAACACAACAAACGGTCGGAAGCATTCCTAGCGATTGACATTGTAATGAAATGATAATCCGACTAGTTTGAAGGTTCTCGGAAAAAAGATGTAAAAATCAATACTTTATCGTATAACAATTTGTTACACATCAGTGAACGCTCAAATTGCACGAGCGACGAACTGTTCATATCTGTTCATTTCTCATGCCTCTATTTTCATCATTTTACGTCGCATTCGATACAAAAAAGTCGGGTTCGAGATGAGAGTCGGGTGTGCTGATTATCACTGGAGGTTTACACGTCACTTGATAAATGGATTTCCGGTTTTACATCGAGATCGCATTGGGAACGGCAGGTGCCTTCTAGGAAAAGCGGATCATGTTTTTAAATAAAAGTGTTTTCGTGGGATTGTAACCAATGCCAACAATAGGACATAATAATTGAAGAATTTTCCAAACTTTACGAGTTCAAATCTCTCCAAGTGTTCAACATAAACACAGATGGAATAACTTTGAAGTTCAAAGTTTCTGCAAATAACTTGAAATTGTGCCTACCAAGTGCTTAACAGCATTACAAACAAAAACAAATTCAAAGTTTTATTGCTAAGGATTTACTGGAAAATTCCATCCCACACCGCTTGTAACTCTACCCGTTGTGATAGGGTGAAACGGTATTACATAAAATCGATGTTTTAAGGATGAATAGCTAGGCAAGTAATGGAACATGGTTGCGGAAGGAAAGAAAAACGATTTACGCTTCGCTTGCCCATCGCTCTGCCGAACAGCTTAGCATCGTACAAATGGCTTCTAACTCGTAATATAAACAAAACGGGAACAAAACTATTAATTATACCATGAAGATAGGAATTTATTTATCCCAATTCACAGGAAGCGACTTGCTTCTCTTTCCCATCCAAACAGCCGAGGCCAGTTTGCTGTGAAATAAAGCAGACTTCCCTCAAGCAACAGGTTTCATTGAAAGATTTTCGCTAAAGCGGACGGCGGCGGAAAGTGTGTGCGATGCAAAGAATAAAGGAACGGAAAATGATATTGCAATCAATAATATTGAGTGCGGCAGGCGATGGCGTGGGCATGTTATGTGTCGACATGTTCTATGTTTATTAAGAAAAAATCGAGTCTAATAAAATCAAATAAAATTACTAGAAGTTCTTCCGTGTTAACTTCAATCATCGCACCAGCAGTGCTTTTATGGCTGTCGTAAACATTTTAGGACAGAAAATATCTACACCAGGTGCTTGATTAAAGTTCCGATCGATTTTATGAGCTTCTCTTATCGTATGTAAATGGAATTTTTATAAGGTTCAGTCTTCATTCAGCAGATGAGCGGTGAATTGATGATTTGCATGGGAATTTCATAAATTAGGATGGGTGCAAAGTGGAGAAGTTTTTCTTTTATTAAAACACGAAATGAGATGAAAATAAGCAGGGTGACTGAGAGAAATCGAGCGTGGAATATTTGAAACAGTTTCGGGAATGAAGATTTTTATTCAATTCTCAACCTGGAAAAGTAGCGCGATCAGTAAAGCTTAGATGAAGTACAGCAAGGATTTAAAAGGATGGAGAGTTCAATGGTTAATAGAACGGTTGGGTTTATTTTTGCAGAGTTTGTTACGGTGTAATCTGAATTTGGCATCGTTTATGTGTTTTAATGAATTTTAAATGGAGATTTAAAAGCTGTGTAAACTATTTTCAGAACGTTTCAGAATTGTGTTTGCGATGCAAACGAAATGAAAAACTTCAAAGAAAGTCATTTACATGATGCAACCAACTGCAACAAGTTTTGTATTAGGATAGTTTTTATTTAGATCAACTTTGATTTAAAGGCTTTGTTTGGGCAACAGCAGCACAGGATCTTGAGTTGCCCAGACCAACCCTCCCCGACACGATCTCAAGATTATCCGCTAAGAAGAACCTAAACTGCTGGAGCAATTGGTGTGTCGGAATACCAAACTTTTCAAGAATTCGTTCAAGACTACTTTGGTGGCTTTGTAAACTTCCGATGCAGACCTATTCGGTTTACTTGTTTTACTTAAGCCTGAATAAAGTCATTGGAATAAAAAAAAAGTAATTTTTAATTTAAAAAAAGCTTTCAAAAAGCTCAAATAATGCTTAGCATATTTTGAAGCTTTAAAGGCTTTCAAAAGATTTTTAAACCAATACATTGCTGAATGAAACTTAAATTTTTAAATGAACAAAGCTGTTCTGGACTGGTTCAACCTTTTTTGATGATTCAAAACTGTTTCAAAAAAGTTATTTGTTCAAACTTAAGCTTGATTGACGTTCATTCCGCACTTCCCAACACAGTCTGCTTTTTTGGAAGTGGCTGCAATCATAAGTTGGGTTAAAGTAGCAAGATTATGGACTTCAATAATTCATAATCCGGATGAGATTCACCACTTAGATTTCTCCGAGTTTCTTACAGCCAACCCCGACCCAAGTTGCGACGAAAAAGATTCAATATATTTCATGATGCATCCGAGCACAACTACTGAAGTGTTACAACATAAGAAAATGTTCAAGAACAAATTCGACGTCATTTGAAGTCACTTTCAGGGAATATTTTGAGTGTTTCAAATACTTCCAGGCCTTAATAAACGATTCTTGTGGCTCATCTTATTTAATAAATGTTTTTCCGAACCTTTTTCGTTCGTTTTTCTTCCGTTTCGAGTGAAACGTGACATGGACACTAATCAGAAATTTGTTCGTTGAGATCGCAGATGAAAAGGAAAGAAACAAAATTTATAAAGCTTATCGCATGGAAGAAATCCAGTCTGATTCGGTGGAGTGGAAAGTGAAGTAATGCAATTTCTGTGGAAAGCTCGACTGACTGAATTAGTGACTAAGCATGTTAGCGCTTGTGATTTAAGGAGTGTTGACACGTTTATGGACACGTCGAATCTTTAATTTATTGAACAAACTGTTCTTCCTAATCACCTTGTTTATCTGATTCTCAGTTTTACAGCGTACCAGTTCAAGCAATTATCGTTTGAGAAAAAAATTCCTTGTAATTGAATTTTTTCTAAACTCACATTGACTGACGGAGAAAAAATTAAACAAACGATTAATGGCAAAGTAACGAGAAAAGAAAAGCGGTATCGAGTATGTGTATGTTGTACAAAAAGTGTAAACATTAATCTCTGAATAGGAAAACTCTTGTAAGGGGAGAGTAAACTATAAAGCGCTTTTATTTGCGGGTGGTAAACTCGTGTAAACACGACTGAGTAAATATCATGATTTAGTGACTTCGTGGTGGAGTGTGCTGTGCTGCGTGGAAGGAGGTCGAAGACAAATTGTTTCAATTGTAAAATTCATTTGCGAAGTGTCTCGTTTAAAGTTTTCTCATTCTCAAGGTCTTCAAGCAGTTTCAATTTATTTTGTGTTCGAAGCAGAGGTTGAATTTAGACTTTTTTTTAAACTCTAAAGCTAAAGTCTAAAGTTAAAGTTTTTTAAAACTCTAAAGCTAAAGCTAAAGCTAAGGCTGGTCCTTGAAAAAAGTCTAAAGCTAAAGCTATAGCTGGAAAACGCCAAAAAATACCTAAAGTCTAAAGTCTAAATACAACCTCTGGTTCGAAGTGACTCGGAATTTTCTCAGTTTTCAACAGACTAGATTTGAACTTGCTACCATAATTACATCTCACAAAATTCACAATGCATCTCGTGTCGCTTGCCTTTATTAGACAGCTTTGTGCTTTATCGCTAAGACCCAATTATTTTGAACTGACGACGTCTTTAACGAAATGGGAGACTCGTTGAGATCGGCAATAATGACATGAAATTAAGAAGCCTGAATAGCCTTCTTAAGCAAATCTTGTTTGGTGTTAAATTTGCATAAAAATGAATAATTTGTTATGAATAATCTCTCCATCAGCAATTTTCCATCATCATTAGGCGTTTGCCAAGGGGCGAAAGAGAAGTCTGAGCACTTCATCAAATTAACATAAAGTGAAAGTTAGAATAAGTGACGAGATTTGCTTGCTTTCGAGAACATTTAGTGAAACTTTTTGTTTTTATCGAGTTTTCTTGTGGAACTTTGAAAGTTTTTTGTCTTAACAGAAAATACACGAAATGAGAATGTTTTATACCGTATTTTATACATTCGTTTACAAATGACTGCATTTGAATTACGTTCATGACTTCAATTTTATGATGTTGATGGCAGGCTTTTAACTTGAATTAATTTCACGTAATTCAATCAACGCTTAAAGCTTTCGTCAAGTTTTTAAGCAATTTTTCACTCACGAGTTTAAAATTCTTTGATTCAAGCGTGAAAAATACATTTTTTAATCATTTTCTTCTTTAAAGAATTTTAATTTTGTGTTTCCTGCCTAATTAACACTTGAGAAACTTTTTTATATCCGAGAATGAGACGCAGCTGAAAAATTAGATGAGTGTCTTGAGAGCTTTTCTAAACATTTTCATTAAAATTGTCGTACGCGGGGGCTGTTTATGATTGACGTCAATTGACAACATAAAGTTATAAAATTGATTTGTTTGAATCGAACGTTGGGAAATGTTTCTTCAAATATCAATGTGAAACGTAGGACAACAGCTGCCCTGTTTAATGATTGAACGAAAATGGAAAATTAACGTAACAAATCAGGAAATTTCCCATGATTGCTTGGTAATTATTTCTAAATTACTGAATTATTGAGTTTGATTATTGATTAATTTGTTCCTTATTCCAACTCGTTTCGTTTGTGTGTTTGACTTTTGAAGCTTTATAAATGTTTCATTTTCAACTCTGCTCATTGTAAGTTCATTTTCAGATATTTGGTGTTCAATTTAATCAACTGCAAACTTTATCACTAATAGTGAATGCGTTCCATTATGCATTCGAATCATTTTTTGCAAAGAACAGCATTCAAATAGCTTCACTTGACCTGTTGCATCAATTGTGAAGATGAATTGTTCCACTTTCCACACGTTCCAACACAAACCAAAATTACACAGATGGCTCACCGGAACTAACAGGCCATAAAGTAAACTTTACAAAACCAATTTAAATTGTGGCGATAATTCCCTATTGATGATCACCAGCGGATAACTAGAACGCGTTTTATGGTATTTATTTAAGCGAGCCAATATTTGGATGATTTACAATGCAAATTAATGCACGAGTTGCTTCCAATTTTCATTAAATTGTGTTTCATAGTCGAGATTGCAGAAAGCTTTGTCGCTGTACATTCAAAATCAGTCACGAACACTCGTCGAAAATCAAGAAGAAAAGCTGCTTTTTATGAAAGAACAATTTAAACTCCTCAAATTCGGTCTCAAGCTGCTTAATTTTTCAATGGCTTATTAAAGGACCTTTCGTGGACAATCTTTTCTGTTCAAATATTTGACGTCAAGTGTTGTAGCAAAGTCTTTAATAATGAAGGAGCTGACATCGTTGTTGAACGCACCTCAAAATTCATTCCCCTAAATTGACGCCGTTAAGCATAGGGACTTGAAGCGAAGCAGCAGAAAGGAAGAAAGTAAGACTTACTATGTTACAAATGGTACTGTGCTGCTGACGTCAGGTAATCCCACTGACGAACTTTTTCTTAACTCACAATGATGCGTAGATTTATTATGTCGTTCGTTTAATTTTTCACCTTAATCAACCTCTCTTGATTTGAATAATTAATTTCATTCTCGGCTTCACTTCTCATACTTTTTCACTTTCCCTCTTACTAAGCACGTTGGATGAACTTTTTAATAACTTGTTTGGCTTCACGAAAAGTTACGATTCTCAGATATTAATTTTTACGAGATCCCTGCGAACATTGAACTAACAAGAATTTTCTCATTACAAGACTCATTAAGTTATTAAATTCAGAGAAATAACAAATATTGACTCGGGAACAACGAAATGAACTCTTAACAAGACAGCTGATGGTTCGAGACTGAAACTTTGCACTCGGGGAGAAGCGAGAAAATGTATTTGTCGGCGTGCGGAATGATTCTGGTCGAGTTCTTTCGCTCGAGAAAGCATGAAAACCGCTCAAAGTTTTTCCTTCCTTTATTTTCATATTTTCCGAGAGCGTAAAAAGAAATTTTGTATTCAGAAGAACTGCCTGTGGATCATGCGCGCCGTCCGCCGCCGATGCCGAGAGAGAGAAAAGCGTTAAGGAATGTTCATTCTATTAAAAATGATTTGTTATGAGTACAAACAATGTGCACCAGCAATGGCCAGAGAGAGAAATGAAACGTCCTTGTTATAAATAATCAAAAGCCAGCACAAGACTCGTAGCTGGTCTAAATTTATCCACGGCCAGAACTTATAATGAATCTTGCATTACAAAAATAAACGATTTCCGGAATCATTTTTGGATGAAAGCACGCAGTATGACCACAGCGATGGGGGAGTGAAAAGCACATTATTCAGTTTTATGTGCTGGCATCGTTTTTCGGCCTATTTCAGTGAAATGTAATATTTGAATGGACTCAAATACGTTGTCGGAGCTAAAAAGTAATTTTGGCTATTGTGATCGTCCGGATTTCTGGGCTAAAAATGAACAATGGATGTACACTTACTGGTTTGAAAGTTGCGTACTTTACGTTTTACAATTGGAACAGTGCACAGAGCAGCCGTTTTACCAAGAAATATTTTATGAAAAATTAACGTCCGAATTTTCGAACTTTGAATTTTAAATTTTCCACGTTATTTCATACAAATTTTTCTTGAAATGGTATTTTTTCTAAGGAATTGACCAGTAAATGGCAGTTAATATCATAAAATTACGGAGTTTTCAAAGTCAAATTTACACGAAAGTGGTTAAAAG
>JPYR01000581.1:0-21308 GCA_000775305.1 Belgica antarctica | reverse complement strand
AATTTCCCCCAAGTTAGCTCAAGCCCTGAGCTTAAATTATGTTGAGTTGAGTGAGCTTCTGTACAGTTTAAGGTAGCTCCATTATTCAATTATGATATCTCAAAAAATTATTTTGATCGGCTCAGCAAGATTCAAATTGTGACCAAAAGTGTTCAAAGCTAAGAAAAAATGGCTGAAAAATGGTCAACTTTGAAATTTATTTAGAAGCTCAGATGATCTCCTACAGTCAATACAAGAGCAGTTCTTGTTAAAGTGATCAATAATGTTCAAGATTTTATCAAGTCTTCATGTAAATTACATATTCTCGAAATATAATTCTTGGCATTTTTTGCTCTGAAGGATTCTCTGTGCAGTGTGGGAAGTCGAAAGCATGAGTAACTTAGTGGTTCGGATGAAAAAACAATTTTGATCCAAACAGATTGAAGCTACTCACGCATTCCACTTCCCACATTGTTTCACTTTCACAACGTAAAGTACGCAACTTTCAAATAAACCCACTCGTCGATCGTTTCAGTCCTGTAATCCGAAAATGACAACAGCCGAAAACACTTTGAAGCCTTATACTCTTGCCTTTGACATTGTTACGGGCTTAGTAGATTTCAGAATATTTGTGAGAATCTCAACCGCGGTTCTAGTTTCGTTTCGGTCAAAACTATAGCAGGAATGGAATTAGAAACCTGATTACAAGCTAGTTGTTTGGATACAATTTCAAGCAAACCTAACTATTTCACTAACTGAAATGCTTTTGAAAGATTTCCCAAAATAATTGTCAGTTTTATCAACGATCTATTCATTTATAAAGCTTTTATCATTTCAATTGAAACCTTTTTCCTAAAAGCTTTTGTTCGGTTGACTGCACATAGCTTCTGAATTTTTCATTTTCATTTAATCGAGAAAATTTGATCAACGAACAACTCAGAACGTTTAAATTGAAATCTGGTCAGGTGCAAAACTGGATTTACTTCTCAAAGCGTGTCCGGTTTTGGAAAAAAGGTCGATATAACTTTCTGGTCGGATAAAGCGTCGTAAATCGAATCACCTTATTTATAGACTACCCCAAGTTGGATTCTGTTCCGGTGTGTATCCTTACTGTGTATCCTTACTCTGCAAAAAATTACAATAAATACTTTCCTTCTCGCATTCAAATGAATAATTCTCGCACTTTGCTGTTTCTGATTAAATTAATGTTTTTCTTGTTCGGGTTTTATCGCACCTAAAAATTTATTTTACAAATCAAATCATAAAAAATCTTAATTGTTGCAAAAAGCTTCGTTTTCCAAAAGCTTCTTAAGTAATTAGTTGGGATGGAAATTAAAACGAACAATAAATGTTACAAGGTTTGTAAAGAGTTCTTGAGAATGAAACTTTTTGACTACCCCAGAAAAACCTTCAAAAAGGAAACCAACGTAACGAGAAAAGTTTTATTTGTTATACATTCCAATAAATTTTAATTTTTCATCTGGTTCCTTCAAAGGTCGTAAAGCCACTTATCGAGATTGTAAGACTTTTCATGAAACATTTCTCGAAAAGAAAACTTTTTATGCTCCAACTTTGTGTCTAACTAAAATAAATGTTTGTCAGAAATCATTTCCAGATTGATCGATACGTTTCAAATGTTTTTCATTTACAAGAAAGGGCTCGGACATAAATAAATAAAACATTTTCCATAAAAAATTGATTTTGAACGCATGGTTCGTCACTATACGTGTTTCCAATGACTTAGCAATTACATTTGAATTCATTTCTTGTATTGATTTATTAATAGTTCCACTGATTGGACTTTACAAAGTGATTCGATATTACAAAACTTTGTAGAGTGGAAAATTGTGAATTTTCCAAAATCTTCATGGCGACCAGTTGCTAAACACAGTATAAACGATGAAATCAGAATTGGGCACGTCATCCACTCCTTCTTGCCTAACAACCACCCCAAAAATTAAATAAGTCGTAGGCAGCCGCAATTTGGCTTCTCGAAATCTGAGTTAATGTTGCTTTTTAACACCGAAATGGAAAAGAAAATCTATAAACATGACAACGCAACAATTTATGATAATAACGAACATTATTAAGCTTTATAAATAGCAAACATGTACTTTGTGAATGCTATTGTCAACGAATCCGTTCTTGCATTGAAGTACAGATAACCAGCTTTCATCCTTCGTCAAAAACGAGATTATTTCATGTCACAACAAACTTGGTTGTGAGACCGTTGCTGAAGATGGGAAATATGAAAATTCGAGACTAAAGCCTTCTAGATAATGATGTCAGTGATTTGTACTCTACTTAAAAAGTGAGATTACGGCTGATAGAAATGTACTCGAAAGATTGAGATTATGCCAATCAATCTTTTTAGACTTCATTGAAATGGGTTGAAGTGGAGATGAAAGGAAGTTGAATCGATTTCACTTTGTTGAATGAATGGAACAGAATGGAAATGGAACACTGAAATTGGTAGAACTTCGTTAAGAACAGGTGAAACAAGGAACCAAGTCAATCACTACATGAAATTAGTGGAAAATGGAACACATAAAAACTGACGATAAATGAATCAACAGCATCAATGTTTAAAAATGTTTGAAAATGGGTCAAAACTATTCATTACTTCACCACTAAAAATTTGATACTGAATTAAAATTGAATTTTCACGAGAAAAGATAAACAAAAAATTGTGAAGCCGCAAACGAATATAAAACGTAATTTTAGCGGTAGCTTGTTTAAAGGCGAAAATAATTTCGTGTTTTAGTAGCAAATGAATTGTTCTCGGCGTTTCTTGAGTCGAGCACGTTTTCGAAACGCTAAAACATGTGAAATTGAAACCGTGCTTTGATAAATTTCCAGGAAAAGTGCCTGAAGTTGGAAAATTGTAAGGTCATAGTGAACTGCAAGGCACTTCAAAAATCTTAACAATCTTTAGATAACTCACCTTCGTGCTCTATCTGCAGCAAGTTAAGAACTTCGCACTCTTGAGAACTTCGCTTATCCTGTAATTAAAAAAGGAAAGATAATGAAAAAGGTCGGAAAAATATTCTTGCTATAATTACGTTGGCTGTACATAAAAAATGCACACATGGCAATAAAAATAAAATGTTAAGCGACGTTTTTAATGAAATGTTTACAATGCCGTCTGCTGCTTTCAGTAATACCATCTAATGAAACAAGCCGTTAAGCTACAAAAATGTTCAAAATTTGTGCTAAAAAATGTGAACTTGTCAAAAACATCAGATTTTGATGAAAACATGAGAGAATGTTCAAAATTATTAAAAAAGTTTGGTACTTGATTCCGTCATTTCGGGAATAAAACGTCAAAGTGGGTAGTAAAAATTTGCTGAAAGCATAAAAGGCAATAATGGTGCAATTAACATGAGGAAACGAGTCGTGGATGAATAATTCAACAATGATAACGACACGTGGAGAAATTTTTGTCGTTAAAATTCTCATTAAAGTTCTAACAGGTCACAAAATGATGGAAGGGACACTGAGTGGTGCTTTTTACTTTGTTGTACAACAAGTTTGCTTGTTAAAGACGTGAAGTTTGCATGGAAAAGGTTTTGTTTTGTGCAACATTCGAAAAGAAAACGGAAAACATCAAAGGCAGGACGGAAAAGATAAAACAGTTTGCATGTCTGAGGAAACACGAAGATCGTGATAACAGTTTGAAAGGAAGTACAATTCAACACAGAGACAAAGAGAGAAAGATATTAACACAAAAGAACTTTCATAAATATGTTGCCATGGTAAAAACTTACAGCTAGCTTATACACGCTATCATCTGATTGACTGTTAGTTATTGGAAAGCTCCAAATTCCTGGTGAGTGAACGGGGTAATGAAGTGGAAATTTAAATGTCGTGTTTGCCATGAAATTTCATTGTTCAAAATTGATGCCAGCGATGCCAAGGACGTTCGATTGAAAAGGAAATTGAACAAAATGGAGAATGGAAATGGATTCAAATTGTGACAGTAAAGGAATCAAATGTGAACTAGAAACAGAAAGTTAAATAAAAGATTGTCAAGTCTTAATCACTCTCTATTTATTTAAAATCAAGAAAGATCATAATCAGCGCAGAACTGAAGTTATCTACGTGTTTCTTGTGAAGAATCAAAAATGTTATTGATCACTTTTCAAAGTGAAACATTTTCAAAACTGAAACACGGAACAAAAACTTGTTTGACCAAGAAACATTATAATTGGAATTTATTCCCTAAATTATTGAAGCTATAATTAAAATTTGCTTCAATATTTGAACCTCTTTCTACTCTGCAACTACTTTCGTCTCGTTCGTGACATGATCCATCAAAAATTCAATTAGCTTCTCAACCGACTTGTCATCTCAGCATCCTTTAATATTCCTGGCTTCATTAATGAACGGCTTGAAGCGGTTTTTTCTCCAAGTCAATGTAGTAATTTGGATGAAAGCTTACCGCGTTTGTAACCAAAGTTTTTCGGAAAGCATTCTGAACACTGTGCTGCGATATCAGTTGGTGGATGACAGATCACAGTTCCCATCGGTACTGCGGCGAATTGAGAGAAAGAAATCTCTTAATCTGCAAAGAAATAAATTAGAAATACAATATTTGTCTCGATTAAAAGTTACGACGTCGTAGTTCAGCCATGACATGACTTGTTTGTGTTTTGACTTCGATACTCAAAGGAAAACACACACAACAAGGCGAAAGCTTCCGAAAAATTTCTTGTGCCAAAGACAAGCTTCGAAAGGCCTTGAAGCGTTGGTTTTTTTGGCAAACGAATGAAAAGCAAATTTATGCGCTGCAATTAACTATAAAAGCAACGACTAAACTCTCGACAATGCTTATAAGTTAACTGCGAGCTGAAATGGATTCGCAGTTGTGAATTGAGCTCGACAGTTCATAATTTGATGGTTCAGCGTGATTAGCTTGCTAGAACACTGGATTATTGATGATGAAAACTAAACCATAATGGAACTGTGCCAGAATGCCTGAAAAATCTTACAAATACGGGAAAAAAATTGATCCAAATTTCCACATTAAATTTTTTGCAAAACATTTTGTACGAATGAAAAGTTCTGCCTAGAGTCATTGACGGTGGAGTTTTTTTTTGTTGAAACGAATTTTTTATTCAGAAATTTAATCAAATGTAGTCCACAGCAGCAGCCCTGCAGTGACGCAAGTGATATCGGAGATGAAAGTGATTGTTGATCATTTCTAAATTGAAATTTGAAGGCACATCTGAAATCTGGGATGCTTTTTATACCTCCAGAGACTTTTTTGAATGCGATGTCCGAGAAATATGTTGGGTAAGGTAGTGGTAGGTTTGATGTTAGGTCACCTGATAAAGGATGATTGACTTGTATTTTTTTGGAACTATTTATAGTAAAACAACTTTTAATCATAGAAACTGGCTTTTAAAGTGTCTTTTCAGTGACATCTTTTCAGAGATTAAAAGATTGTTAACTGAGACGTCAGCATTACCCGAAAGTTTGACATTATTTCCAACGTGACTCAACTGACACAAATCCCTAGTTACAATATCAAAATGTAACAAAAAAGTTTCAATCAAAAAAAGTTCAAGACTGCGATAAATAATGCCAAACTTATTCAATTGAATCTTTCTCCAATTTTATTCGTTCGGCTTCAGCTTTGAATTAATTTCCATCTGCATTCGATGTTTGCATGCACTTCCGTCAAGATTATAAATTGCAAAGCAGTTGAAGACGACAGCTGCTCGATCGGGAAGATGTTTAATAATTTTTTATGTCTTGTGATGTCAACTTTTTTATTAAATGTAATCGCATTTGATACTTGAACAACTAAAAAGATTACTCAATTAACCATCTTGCATTTGTCACGACTCTGTTTGTCGCTGAAATGTAGATTATTATTTTGTTTGTGCAACGAACG
This sequence comes from Belgica antarctica, assembly GCA_000775305.1. Lineage (NCBI taxonomy): Eukaryota > Metazoa > Arthropoda > Insecta > Diptera > Chironomidae > Belgica > Belgica antarctica. Next base: position 15,430 of record JPYR01000581.1, on the reverse strand, counting down.
TCATTGAGTTTAATAAAAAAATCCTGTTTGCGGATTTCATGGTCTCCGCGACCACGCCGGAGAGAGGTAAAAGCGGTTTTGTGTCTGCGCTTTGCGCACTGCAATTGATCGTCATGATGCATGACACCTATTAGGAAAATCAATGTAAAGATCATTCATTACTCAGCAATCCAATTCAGCTGTGGGAACAAATTGCAGACATTAAGCAAAATATCATCGTAGCTACTGGTTTTCACACTTGCAGGGAAATAAACCTAATTGCAGGCAGTTTAAGAATCGTAAACTTGAAGAACACATTTCTGGCGAAGTCAGTCACCCGGCCAAGATTAAATTCGTTATTATCACTGCTTCAGTTTTAAGTGCTCGCTGTAAAGGATGACAGAGGCAAAGAGAGGACGGAATGACGTGCCATAACTTACGCAATATATTTGCAGAAGCATCATCATTGAAAGCAGAATCAAATTTGCAAGATGCGGCGTGGCATCTCAACGACCAGTCACACTTTGGGTCGTCGCTGTCGCAACGAAAGTCTGCAATTGAATCACTTGGGAATAATGCCCGCAATCTCTTTGTGACTTTTATGCTTGAAAGTTTCTCGAGTGCTCTCAATTGCATTATAAGATGAATCAAGCTCTGAGTCCCTTCGCTTTCATACTTGAAGTTCGTCATAAGAACGCTTCGTCATAAAACCACAGAAAAGTGTTTTCTGCTTCCATTTGCACTCGTCTAAATTAATATTCATTTATTCCGCTTGCGATGCAACTTTTTACGCGCGATCCGATTCCAATCTTGTTGATACGATGTAGATTGACACATTATAAATTCAATGCACTAACCTAACACGTTGCACGCAGCCGATTGACGCGAAGAAGTCGCTTCACGTGCGGCTGTAATCCGCACATCGTCTGGTGTATAAATTTTATGCCTCTTCTTACAAAATAGCTCGCTTCGTGATTTTCAATTTACTTTCTGTGAAAGGAAACTACGCGCAAAGCACCATACACAATGTAGAGCACATTTCAATGATCAATGTTAAGTGCACGAGTTATTCAATCGGTTTTTATGATGTCAGATTTGCAACAAAGTTCAATTAAAATCATATCAAGTGACAAAGAACTTGATCCGATGCTAATATTCAGGCAGTATTCGAGAAAAGTATTCGTAATGTCAATGACATCGAGATCGTCGAGGTGGGCAAGTAAGCAAGGTGTGTCAAGCATCGATTTAAAGTAGAAATGGAACAACTTGTCACTTTCAAACTTTAATCGTTGCTATTACGAATAATGAACTGAACAAAATTTCGTGAAATTTGACATAAAAAAATTCTAAAGTCAATTGACATCACTGCTCTACCGACCCAACATTGTTTCCAACATTTTGTTCCTTTCTCTCTCGTGACACAGCATAATTACCGAAGGGAACATCTTGTATGATAAATCTTTGTTTTGAACTTGAAGATTCACTTTTACGCATTCTGTAAGGCCATTGGACTGGTTTCATGTAATCAACCTTTTAGTGTAGCAGATTTTTCCTGAGCTCCTCCTCACGGCGATAACTCTTGAACGTGAATTAAATTTTTGTTTTTTGTTTTGTAAATGATGCGAAACTGCAGATGTCTGGGCGATGAGCATGAAAAACTTGCTGGTTTAATGAAAACTTTACGAAGAATTCCAGCTTTGTAAAGAATTCAAAAAAAAACTTCACTTTAACACTGTGGGTTTATTGATTTTTTTAATAGCAGAAACGTTTTGTTGACTATTTTGTGGGACATTTGATCGCATACAATCATGTGGAAAAAACATTAAAAAAGTTTTATGCTTCCTCTGTTTACTTAATAGCAGAACCTTAAAGATTTGTTCTTCAAGATGTGACTTCTATTAAATAAAATAAAATAAAATGCAGCAGAAGGTGTACAAAAGTGATATGGTTACAAGTTTTGTCTGCATTCAAATCTTTTTCTGGCAACTGTCAAGTCTATCTTTGTTCAGACTTTTAAAATTGACAGTTTGTTGACCTTTAATTGCTAAATCGGATATTCTTCTGTCAACTTCTGACATTGATTCGGGTTCCGTGATATTGACGCTGAAATTTTGTCTGATAACGTTTGTCAAACCCAATTTCCACATGCTCAACCGACGCATTCGTAGAATGTCTCAAAATGGCACTTGATTTTTGAAATGTTTCTTGTTACCAAAGTTCTGATTTTCAACCCACGAGTCGAAGACCCTGAACTGCCCCGCCTTCTACAGCATCCAACCGGATCACAATGGCGAAGGAAAAAAGGAATCTTAAGATTTTTCCACAGCGCTACGATATTTTCAAGAGACACTGAACTATGCTGAACTTTAATGACATCATCTTGAGCTTTCCACTCAACCTTTAAAAGACTTGCTATGAAACATAAAACGTAATGAAAAGACGAGCGACAGCTTAGGCGCTGTAACAACGGGTCTTGTTTTTCAAAAGCTTGAGTGATTCTTTGTTTTCTTCACCCATCCAATTAAAATACAATTCATCAGCGTTTGCTTGAGAACAACGCTTTTATCACGTACAAATCTTGATTTTTCCCTTCTTTCGTTTTACAAACAAACAAACACGGGTTCCATTGTCAGACGAAAGCTTTGTGCTCAGGGTCGTGTTATAAAAATATTTCTCCTCGACTTAAAAAGCATCAGAATCTCGATTTGAGTGAAATCTCCAGATGTCAGTCAATCTTCGTCTGGCGGAGACTGTTCTACAGACTTTTAATTCAATTTGAGACTCCGCAGGTACCGTAACCGCCACAACAAATGAAAGCTTGACTCAACAAAGCTCTGCAGACACGAAATTGACATGCGAAAGTAAAAATAAATACAAAATGACTGCAATGCGATCGTCGACTACCCACCAGGGTATTCGTTCGAGTGAAACATCTTTGTCTCTGCCTAGACGCTTGTTTATGTGAATTCTTTCATCACATTTCGCTTCGTCGAATGGGAAAAGATTGGAAGAAATACGTCAAACGTAAAGTGCTTGGGGACCAGCTGTGATTGCAACGCTGAAAGAATTTTAAATAATTACGTTGTGAATGGGATGAGATTTTGAAACCGTGGAAAAGCAGAGAATATTTTGTACGAGAACATTAAATTATAAAAAATTCAGACTAGTTTATAATTAAAAATTGTGGATTTTATCCTAAACTTACATATCTAATTATGCAAATCAGTCGCTATATCAATTCAAAACGATTAAGCTTAAAATGTCGCTCCATTAAAAATTCACCGAACAAGCAAAATATCGCATTGACATGCTTGCGTTCACCACGCTAACCTACATATATTCATCACTCAATTTTAAACCCAGTTCCACTCGTTCCACTCATTACCTTAATTGTTATTAAGCTGTTAGTTGCCATCCTTGCATTCAAAAAAGTTAAATGCCATATTTATGCTGTTGTCGGAAAACGAATAAAATTACCGGCGGCAGTGACATTTTAAATTAGTTTAATTGCTGTGCAGAGACAAACTGCATCGTGAGCATCCATCCCAAAGAATAATGTCAGAGACGGTTCTCATGCGATAATGTCTCAAATAACATAAATTACAGTATTTACCACTTGAGCGATTACGATTTCCTGGTTAATTTAATAAATTGAAATACATGCGACAACATGTCGAGTGCATTACTGAGATTGGCTTGCGTTTCAATGATGCTACCGACAATCAATGCTGCAATGCCAAGCTCTGCACTCAGCCGCAAACCAACGCATTCGGTCGCTTTCCTTATGTTTTATTCATGGATTCGGATTGCGATGGAGTTTAATCGTCGAGACCTTTTCTGTTGAGATGCGCGAATTTTTATGTCGTTTTTCACCTATAATCATTTCATGGCTGGAAATTGTAGCAAAAAACGCGGAGACGCAATCGCGATGACTAAATTTGAAATTGATTTCATCTCGTAAATGGTCAAAAAGTGATTGTGCGACAGTTAATCATGGAGGTTTTTAAGATTGGAACCGCAACGAGTCGATTAAGTTATGACAGTTGAATTTGGGAAACACTCCGTAAATAAATTTAGAAAAATAAAAGATCCTGAACAGATAAAACTTATAGATAGAAAGCTTATAGATGCTGAAATCCGATTCATATGTTCCCAAACCAGAGTACAGACGTGTCGAATACTTGTATAATAGACAAACAAAAGACATGTCAATTAAAAACGTCTTTTACGATTTGTCGAATTGTCGTTTTTGTCGTTTACTCAAAAATGAATTTTTTTTATCGGAATTCTTTGCCTCTTCCAAACGACGTTGCTATGTAAAACTTAAATTCAATTTTAATATTTTTTTGTACGACGTCGACGTTGTTCGCATTGAATTCCAAGAAAGGGTAACCAAGTATCCATCCATCGTACGACCATCACGAAGCAATCGAGAGTGATTCCTTCTTATCGTGCTCGGTTTATATTTGATCAAGGCTCTCGAGTGACTCAAAGCGTATCCGTCGCCTCATCTTCTTGTCCTTCAGTTCACCTTCTCAAATTAAATTTTCTTTTGAAAATAATCATGTTGGAAAGTTGACGTTCAGTAAATTGCTTTGTAATTAAGACGGCTCTTGGTGTTTTCTCTCCTTCCATAAATTAATAGAGTGCTGGAGCATCGTCGCAGATCACAGCAAGGTCCCTCTTGTTAATTATTCGCTAAAGAAGCTCTTAATCATTATGAATGTGAGACTTTAATAATGGAAGGAAGTGAGCGGAGACGCCGTAAATCGATTTTGCCCGCATTGTTCAAGTATTCATGCCCTAAATATAAATTGTGCGAAATGTTTCCTTCATGCATAATTACGAAGGAAGGAATGCGAAGATAACAACACCTTTGCTAGGCAATTCCAGTCCAAAGATGCTGCCAATAAGCATCCGCAACCCGTCATTTGCATGATTTCCGATCGATTGGAAACTTCTGATTGCATTAATTAAACTCAATTCTTCAAGATTAACGTGAAATGGCAGTAGCAAAGATTGTCCGATTTGCTGGCTTAGCTTCGAAAGCAATTCATCGATTTAAAATTTTGACAAAATCTGCATTCGGATGAGTGGTGGAGTCATAGCTCAAGGGCACTGGCCTTCTGTGAATTTACTAGAATGAAATTCTTCGTGTTTGAAAAATTGTTCATTTTGCTGAAGTATTACCGAAGAAAATATTTGCCTTGGGTGGAGACTTCAACAGGAAAATCTTAGCTGAAGGTCAAGTCAACCCGAAGATGGTTTTTACTTATTTCACATTCTTTTATTCTAAAGCATTAAGATAACCAGCATGACTTGGTTAAAACTTTATCTTTCATCAAGTTCATTACAACTTAATACAAATTCCAGCAAGCCACCACCTTCGAACTGTTTAAAGTTATTCCCAAAGGGACCGAACGTCATTGCTGCAAAATTCTATTCGTTAGCAAGTCCATCCGCTACGGAACACAAACTTTAATTAAGCCAAAATTGCCAAAATTGTGCATTGAATATAAATGAGCCGAAGGGTTGGGTTGCATAATGAATAAATTCTCGAAATACTTTGTCAGGTTCTCTCTCGCTTTGCTGCCCGCACACTACACTTTTCACCTTTCTCGTTAATTGAAATAAATTATGTTGTGACATGGGGTTAAAAGGCAAGTGAGCGAGACTTGGTCTTTAATTCTCTGTTTTGAATCGTTCATTGCGTTGCAGGGGGCGCTGAGTTATCTCGATTTGTTCTCCGCAACACTTGTGACCAAATTGAAAGCAAAAGTCAAGTATGAGAAGGGAAGAAAAGTCAAATGGAAATTTATGATGTGCTTTTGAGATTCATTGACAGTTTAAAAGTTAAATGTTTGTAAGATTAAGTTTTGTAGGTTAGAAAGTTTTAAAAACTTTACAATAAATTATACAAAATTAGATCTAAGACACTTCAAAAGTATACAAAATCTAATCTTAGCCTGAAAATGGCTTAAATATTGACAAAATTTCCGCACAACCCAAATCAAGAACAGACCACAAACACGGATTTCGAATAACTCGCAATTTGTCTTCTTCTTCTTCTTATTCTTATGGATTGAGTTTGTGAGTTCGGATATTTCTCTTCCAAATTCCGTTTTTATCTCGTTATTTCATTTCAACCCGTTTGTTCTGTTTGTTCGGGTTCAAGATAAATTGATGCGAAACGTCTGCCTTTTTTTCGTGTGGCATAATCGCTTATGGTGATGCTGACGCAATTTTTCATATCTTCATCTGAATTTTTTTTTGAATAATCTGAGACTCTCGGGAAAGATCGAATGGATGTCTGACGCTCAGGTTTTGTCGTTGATCAATGAATGCTTCACAGTATGATTTAATCATCTAAGGCGAGAGTGAACACATTCGGTGTCGTTAATTAATTTTATTAGAGTGAAGCGCATAATGCGCTAATAATGAATTAGATTTTCCAGGATTGTTTTCGCATCTTTTTTTCACGCTGACGCTTTTTGTAAAATTTTATTTATCGCAAAGTAAGTTTTCAGGAATTTGAGTCCACTTTGTGGTGACAAGATTAATTTTATTGTTATGTGCCGTCAATGCTGTTGTTTATTTATCCAATACCATCGCCTTGCAGCAAGAAAACTTTATGCGTGAGAATCAAGGTCGATGGAATTGTGTCAGGGTTAGTTCATTGACTTGAAAAGTTTTCTTTGATTACGTCCAAGTTTGGGAGTTTATCAACGTCGGATTAATGTTTGACTGAAACGTTAACTTCGCAGGTAGATTATCGAGAAGTTTTGAGTAGTGTGAGACCTTTGCAGCTTACGAAGTTTATTTAAGTTTAAAGGTCAACTTTAACTTTCCATTATTCTACCCTTTCGATTTCTGACTAAATTTGAAATCAATTCCTGGGTTAATGAACTGAAAACTTGAACATTCATTGACGCAGAAAATCTTTGTTCTTGAGCGCGTTGAACTTTGCCAAAACTAACCTCAAAAACCCAACCGCAACTCTAATCTCAACCGAACATTCTCTCAGCCTCTTCCGACTGTCTGAATGACAACTATAAATCCTTGTTAAGCACGACCCAATAATCGCCTTTGCCAATTGGGAAAAAATAATTATGTTCGTGAATTGCATGCATTCCGAATGGCTTGTAAAATTCATTAAAATAATTAAATGATGCTAGTGATACGATGTAACGACTCTAGTAGATTGATTTGATAGCGATCGTGTTTGCATGTGGCTGCTGCCATTAACCAGAGCCCTTTGATAACGATATTAAATGAAAGATTATTGGCGAAAGTAGAGCTGAAAGCATAATGAGAGCGATTTGTATGCGAAATGATGGTTTTATGTCCACTTCTCGACCGTTTTGCTGTGTTCTCAGAGACGCCACTAAATAAATGTAATTTCGTTATTAAAATATGTTCCCGATTAAATTACGAATAATTGATAAAACTCGCTGATAACTCTGCCGAATGATAAATTATTCAAATTTCATCACGGAATTTGCATAAATGAATCATAAAAATCAACGCAGAGACTGAGAAACGTCGACGCCTCGTCGTGAAAGAACGAGGCAAGGCTGAAAAGCGAAAGAAATTTTCAATTATAAAATACGATTCTTGGTCAAGATTAGGCTTTTCAGAGGCTTGCATCTACTTGTTTAGTTTCCTAAGATATCTCGGAATCTAAAAACACGGCAAAAGTTCGACCTAAGCCAAATTCTTAGACACCAAGGCTTGTCTGGCGCAGACGTCTACGCAGACGTCAAAACTTTTGAGTTTGACGCACATGAATAAATGAGAAACGTGGGAAAACAGCCGAAATTGATTGAAAAGTGTCAACCACAGATCCCTGACAGTCGCCAACTCACAGAACCGCCTTACAGCTCCAAAAGGCGCAGACATCGCGATAGCAGAACGCGGCCTCATTTAAATATTTATTGCTTGTTGTTTTACCTCCGGAAATCCAACGATTACAATAAATTTCACTTTAAAATCAATTTGCCTTGCCGTCATCCGCCTGATTTTTAATTTTATTACACCTAAGTACAAAGGGCTCCCTTGTCAGCGCTGGGAAATCGGCTGAAGATGCCTGAGAGATGCAACGCTTCGGAATTTTTTTTTCAATTAATCGAAATTATTGATCCGGCGCGTTTTTCTTGTTCTGTTGCTGTTCATTGATTCGCGAACCCATTCAACATGTTAAAAGTGATTTTTTTCCATTATTGAGATATCAATCGACGACTGCTTTTTGTACTTATCACTTCTTCTGCCTTTCGTTTGCGTTTCGTTAAGACTTCTCAAGTGAAAGATTTTTTTTTGCTTGCAATGCGTGAAAAATTAAAAGCTGGCGAAGAAATGATAGGCGTTGTTGATCGATTCTGATTGATGCCCATTGACAAAGCTGTTGGTCGACTTAATTGTCTTATGAAATCGCTGTAGATAGTCAAGGATGTCTCTCGATAATCTCAAGTCGTATCGAACATCGTTCGACCTCAAGGTTAATTTTCAGATCGATTTGCAAAAAAACCCTTCGAGCCTTCTTTCATATTTCTAGCTAATGGCTATTTGATACACGTAATTGGTGCTCGAGAAGATTCGTGTTTTCTATCTACGAATTGAAAAACTTCCTTCACGATTCAATCAATCAATATTTGGAGCGAGTTTTGCGGCCAAGTAACGTCCTTAACTTAATTGATTGTTCACTGTTATCGTTTATTAAGCCTCTGCCTGTTTGTTGTTTAATTTAATAAGCATTTTTGATGTTGAATGAATGTTGGGAATGCGGGGGTGACAGGTAGTGATGTCTACAAATGAAGGAATATTTCCGAGAAGGTGAACTTTACAGGTTTTGCTTATGATTATCAAACTCCGTAGAAATAAAGAACAAACTATGCCTATTTGCTAGTTTTCTCTAGAATGTGAGCTTAAACTTTGTTAAAAGAGTAACGCGGATATCTCTGACTGGCTTCTTTAAAATGAATTTGAAATAATACCAAGCTGGTTGACTAATCTTCTTCAAGGTATTCACGTGATTTTCACTCTGATATCTTGCTGAAACTTTAGACAGTCTAGTTTCAGGGTTGTTTTATTTAGTAAAGAATCGAAGTTAAGATCTACAATTCTGAATAAATTTTAGCAGGATTTAAACTCAAGCATTCTGTGTATTCCAATCTTTCATTTCAGCCTAAATTCTTTCTTCACGACAAGTAGCAGTGTCCAAACTTGAACTCAAGACTACAACCCACTCTTGTGAACCGCAGAACACGTTGACCTACCTTCCATTTATCCACCGTCAATCATCTTCTTGTTAGCAATTCATAAGCATTAACTTTATGCTGACCGCCGGGGGGAGAACAAAACTGTCCGAAGAATTTTTCATCGCTTTCCACTAAAATGTCATTACTGAATAATGCGACATAAATTCATTGTTATGCTGTATTGAAAAGGAGCGCAGCCGAGAAGACTCAAAGAATGGAAAAAGACTATTTTGTGTTTCGACATCGTTGGTTTTATCAATAAAAGAACGAAGAATGCTTATTGATTGCTTCATAAAACCGCATTAAAGGTTAAATGCTGCATTCCTGAAAAAAGAGACGTTTATAGCACAACAATTGATATCGTGGCGATTCAAAAACGCTTTCAAATCGATTTACTCACTAAGTGGAACTTTCCAATAAAACAGAAAAAATTTCAGCAGCAAATTAACCGCTACAAGAGTGACTCAAAATGATTTGCCGTAGTGCCAATTTGTCAATTTCAAGTGATTAATTGCAGTTTTCAATTAAACTTCTGCGAAACAATTTACTTTTTCGTTCGTCACTTGGCGAAGAATTGCGTCCATAACAAGCACGATACCATAACTGAATAAAGTCATCGCTGCGATTGCTTCACGCAAAATAAAACGCATTGTGCATCGGCCAGACGCAGCAAGAAAAAAAACAACAACAAAATGTGTAGCACCAACACTGTCGCACCGGTCACGAGTGGTTTTTTCACATCCCAAAAGCTAATTGGACGTGTAGCTAAACGAAAAAGTGAAGCCAAAGATTGTTTGTACTGCTTGCCATTATCAGATTCACAGCTTTATAGACTTTTCAGTTTTTCGTGGTGTACGGATTCACGTACGGTCAGTTTTCCATGATATAAAAGGCGCTGCACTTATTGAAATTAAATCATAGTAAACTCTCAGATCGTAGCTTCAGTTACAGCTTAGTGCAGTTCAGTTTCAAAGTTTAATTCTACAAAAAAAAGTTAATTTTCATCATGTTCACAAAGGTACAGAGAGTTCTCGTTGCTTCATAATCCGATGAACTTTCGTTTCATGCAGTTTAATTTAGTTTTCTCGTCATATTCAGCTTGGAAAACAAAATGTTCCCATGAAATTCAGCAAAAATAAAAATTCCGAAGTGCAAGTTTGCAGCCATTTACACCAAGTGCATTAGACACAAAGCTGTGCAAAAGTTTGCCAGAAGTTCTAAAGCTTATGGGACTCAAAAGTTTCGCAACTTTTTAAAATAAATAAAGTGAACTTAAAGCCAAACTTTGAAACATTCATGAAGCTATGGCTTTAAAGGGAAAAATCACCAAGCAACATTGCTGAAATGGCAAGATCCGTAGCAAAAGATTTTAGCCTTGCTAGAGATAGAGAAAAAGTTTCATTGCAAATTCTTTTTCTAGCTAAAGATTCTTTTCTGCTATGAAAATTTCAATCAGCATAAATAGTGAAAGGAAAAGAGAAGAAGAAACTTTTGTAAAGTTTCTGAGAATCTGAGAATTCAATTATTTGTGGCTTTAGAATAAGTTTGATAGCTTATGAGATTACAGACAAACTCGCGACTGGAATCTTTTGAACTTTTCGCTAAAGTTTTGGTGGTATATTGGGAAGAGAATATTTAGACAAAATTGAACTACAAAATTTTTTGGCTAAAGGTTGCTGAAATGTATAAGATATCACGTAGTGTATAAGATAACAAGCAAACTATGTTGAATCATGAATGTTCCATCTTGCTGTTTACAAGATTCCGTGTTGTTGAAGCGTCAATAATAATCCCCATCTGGAGAAACGTTTATTTATAGCAACATTTTTTGATTAGCACAGTCTTCACGAGATTTACGAGCTGTTTCATCAATTTGCAAAGTCTAAGAAAATTCAATTATTAAGTTTTTCAAGCACAGAACATTCAATTTGTTCCTTTCAACAGTTTTACCGAATACTTTCTTAATGAAAACATCCTTGGCAACCGTTGAATCCATGGTAGTTAATTTCCCAATTACATTTTTCAAGAAACCTTGTCTCAATCTAATTACTTTAGTTTGTAAAGGTTCCAATTAACAAAACTTCAATTATTCAGTGTCGCAAATGGAATCTTTTGGGATAAGCTTTCGTTTGTTTTGCCAGCCAACGTTGCTATAAATCAATTAGTAAACTGTTTTGTCTTGGTTTTTCGTCTTGGCTACCATTAATCCATCTTCATTTTGAGATCGAACTCTTATCAGTAGAAAGCACTAAAGATGTTGATTCTTTTAGGGATGGTTGCTACATATGCTATGTAGGAAAATTAATTAAATCAAGTTGAGACTTTCTAGAGTCATCGCCTTCTAGAGAAACTTTCATTCATTTCGAGAAACTTCACTGATTTCAACAGCTTCGGAAAAAGTTTTCAGCAATTTCAAATTAGTTGTTTTAAGTTTTCTTCAATTTTTGCTGTTTTGAAAGAAGCTTAAAAGCTACAAACCGATAAACCGAGCTTTATAGATTCAATAAAAGATTTTTCTTTTGAAATATCTGTCTCGATGTGATAACGAGTTTAGTCGAAAACAAATACGAGCCAATTCATAAAATTCCCACGAGATGAAAAACATTCTGTTTCTCTTCATAATGTTGGTGATTTTTTCCTTCTCCATCGCACATGATTAATTACGAGTCCATAAAGGCGACGTGTATGTTGAAAATTAGTATTTTTTCACATCGATGAACATGATTTCCAGATAGCGTTGAATGTTAATTAGTTTTGAAGGGTAATTAGGCAAGTCTGTCGATGGACACTACATGAGTTGTTCATTTTCTGAAAAAGAATCAATTTGGAGTCGATCAAAAGCAGGGTTTGGAACAGCTTGTTATGAAATCGGCTAATGATTACGTTTTGACGCTTCAAACTTACAAACTTACAGTTGGCTGCACTTTTTGTTGCCAATTTCTGCCTTAGTTATAAATTAGCACGAGCTTAAGTACTTTTATTATATTCTAATCCTTGAACATCAGAATTCATTTTTCACAGTCAGGCAAGATCAATTTCCAGCTTGTCAAACTCAGATAAAGTTTATTGACTGCACTGGCAGCGGAACATGAAAAATCACCGCAAAATGTTATTCATTACTTCCCAGCCCACACAATTTCGCCAACGACAGACTTCATTTTAAGTCACAAATTGATTTCTATTTTCGCATCCAGTACTTTGTAACGCTTTGTTTACGCCCAAAACCTTTTTTTACCTCCGTCATCATCATCATACTTTAAATTCCTTTCTCAACCGCATATTTATCTTGCGTTCTGTTTGGTTTTGCTTTCGTTTCTCCATCGCTTTGACGACATCAAAGTGTTGGCTTTATGACTGGCGGGAACGACTGCCAACGACGAGAATAAATAAAATTCCGACAAACTGCGTTTGAAATGCTTATAAATCATGTGACATTTACTTGATGTCTCATTGGGGACGGAAACGGATAAACGTTTCATGTTATTTTTCGTCAAATGCTTTTGCGCTTCTTGTGTTTCCTTACGCTAGCACAATTATGTGTTGTTAAGCCCATGAAATTGATCCGTCTTTTTTTCGTAATTTGATATCTCATTTTAATTCCCCGTGTTTCCGCAGTTTGTTGTATTCTTCGTATTAGCCATTACCATTGGTGCGAATGCAGGCTTAATTGGAGTTGCCCCAGCAACGTTGGTCTCTAGCAGAACTGAATTGGCTGAAGAAGAACATGATAGCCATCCACAGTACAGCTTCTCGTATGCCGTTGAAGACAACCAAACTGGAGACAACAAGCACCAGCATGAATCGCGCGATGGAGACTCCGTCGTCGGTCAAGTGAGTATAAAACGACGGAACGAATGGCATGCTAAAAGAAAAACAATTTGCATGCAATCTTAATAACTTGAAGGCAGATTCAATTTGCGTTTGCCGTTTCTTCATCTCAACAGATATTCAATTCCCATCACCGTCTTTTTCTTAATAGAAAAGAATTCCAGCGGCACTGATATCAAATACAGATTCATACTTATTCTCGTTGTGCTTCTGTCGTTGCCGCACACAACTTCTCGGTGAAATGAAATTCAGATCGCACGCTGTCTCCAAGTTCATTGTGACAATTTCTTATCTTTTTATAATAGGACAGCTTCAGAGAACACTTTGAAACAAGATGCGGTGATTGAAAATAAGTGAAAGTAGCATAAAAGCTTAGAGAGAACACTTTTAAAAGCTTTTTAGCCCTGTATTGCAACTTTATAGGTAGTTGAGATTGTCATAGGAAGGTTTCAAAACGATTTTGAATTTCTGAAAAGACTTCTAAGTTATGATAAATTGTTCTCAGACATTTTAAAAGTGAAACAGATCGCAATGTTATTCTGAAAGCTTTTAAAAATCTTTATCCGAATAATGTGTTCACTAAATCATTAGCCTTAGCATTAAATATAAACATGATAAAAGGCTTTGCAAATTTGAATTTGAACAAGTCAGCATTTAAATTCCTTCGCATCTCGAACGAAGCTATCCTTGCCTATCTTCTCCGCCCGATAAAAATATTTTTGCTCAGTTGATAGTGAAAGCACAGCATTTTTTCGTCCAAGATCCGACCTTTGTCAGCTGGGAATGTTTCATGAACAGAGATACTTCCAAGGTTGTGTAATGTTATTTAAATTTATTCTCTCCTTTTCTTTTATATTGAAAATCTCCGAACGTATTCGCTTTCGATGTTGCTTTTCTCTTCTTCTCTGCTGCTTTTGCTCATCTTCGACTTGCTTTTTATTCCATTTTGCTGCTGTTACGTTCGAAAGTTTTATTCCTGCGACGTTCTTAAGTGTTACGCAGTGTATAAGTGAAACGAGAACCAATTTCTGCAATCTAATTTGCATGGTAATGAGAACTTAATTGAATTTCCCTTTCTCGCAATTGGGACTTGCTGAGACTTTGAGGAATGTTCGATGATAGAATTCGTTTTCAGATCCATTCAAGCGGAATATTTATCGACACAATCATTTCTATTGACACAATTTAAATGCAATTCACTTCTTGTCTTACTCGCAGTACTCGTTAATTGAATCCGATGGAACGAGAAGAACTGTAGACTACGTAAGTTTGAAAAGCAATTGCAGCGAACCAGATTGCGAGTTTTAATTATTCGCATTTCTCAGACTGCTGACGCTGTCAACGGATTCAACGCTGTCGTCACCAAGTCTGCTGCTGAAGCCAAGGTTTACGCTGCACCAACTAAACTCATCGCTGCCGCACCAGCCGACTTCGTCCAACCAATCTATGCCGCACCCCAAAAATACATCGCTGCCGCCCCTGTCCATCAAGTTTACTCCGCACCCGCTCAGGTCTACCACGCCGCACCACGGGCAGTGAATTATGTCCAACAGCCGTCCGCCGTGGCTTACCACCACGCACCTTCACACATCGTCTCCCATGAGCCATCCCATATCGTCTCCCACGCACCGTTGGTGTCTGCCTATCATGCCGCCCCAGCTTACTACTCGCAGTTCCACCACGAACCGACACACCACGTTGTCTCGCACAGCCCGTTGGCGTATCACGCTCCAGCTACCGCTTACATCCATCACTAAATCCTGACAACTCATTTCCGAATCATTCTTAACGCGCCATCATCATCATCATCTGTCAAGTTTTGAGCCTTCGCAATTATCGTTCTCACTCTTTTGACATGTTTTCAGCGAAATTAATTGCGGACCCGCGTCGCACGGGAGCGATGTTTGCCTGTCAAATTATTTTCTCCCTAAATTGTTTTTGAAATCCACTCTTGTGAAGACGAATTATACCGAAACGTTGATGTGAAAAATAAAGACAAAGATATTTGCAAACAAATGCCTTTGGGGTTAACTAAAGGGGTGTGTGACGGTGATGGTTATGAGATTGTTATTTGAAATTGAATTTTTGGTGATTCGCTAGAAGTTTACTTCGAGAACTTTTGTGAATAAGCTTTTTAAGCTTCCGTAAGCTTTGTAAGAATTCAAAAGCTTTTAAGATGTATCATATAATTAAATCTAGCTTTCAATATTGTGATGAACTTTCAAAAGCTTTCATAATCTTTTGCTATTTTAATCAATCATTGAAGCACATTTCCAAATTTCTCTGTCAGTGTATTTTAATTCAACTGGAGCTTAATATATAATTATAATTTTTATTTTAATAAATGTACATTAGCTACATGACTGGTA
>JPYR01000580.1:0-41415 GCA_000775305.1 Belgica antarctica | reverse complement strand
GTTCGTACAAAATTTTAATGTTTCTTAATGTCGAATTCTCAGAAAAATTTGATGGGTTCATAATTTATCTGAAAAGCCTATCTCAATAAATTACGATGATTTATAAAAGAAATCTGAAAACAGAAAGGTTTCACATTTTTAAATTTTTCTGTTTTCTTTCGACCTAAAATAATGAAAAAAGATGAAAAAACGTTGAACAAACATCGAAAATGTAGGTAAATTAGCTTTAAGTAGGATAAACAACAGAATCAAGAGATGATAAATGGTTTGATTGATTTATTAGCTAAGTAGAAAGTCAAAGTCGATCAGAAATGTCAGATAACTGAATTAGCACAAATTATAAGGCTAAAAATTCTCGATTTTTTTGAATTTGAAAAGACATTTAAAGGAAGCTTATCCACATGAAAAGTGTGTACTTAAGCTTTCAACGAATTTCTTACTGGAAAACCGTTTCCTTTCAATGGAAGTTAAAGTTTCAGTCACTCAAGCTGCTATTTTTAATTCTTTACTATTGCCGCAATAATTCAGTTTAACCAAGTCTTGTCCCGTTTTATTTTACAAGTTTCTTCAAGTTTTAAACATTGTCTGAGCTGGGTGTACTACAAGTTTATTATCGCTAGACATATTCTCTTCATTCTCTTCATGATCATCAAGTTTCCTTCCTATCATGTTCACCTTCCTACATGGAATGCCGAAAGATAAAAGTTAACCTTAGCATTAATTAAAATTTACCTAAACTCATTTGAAAACAACAACAGCTTGATTTTGTTAATGAAACATTATAACCATGAACAAGGATACACCATTTATATGATATTTTTAGAAGAAATCTAAAGTTGATATTAAAACTGAACAATAGCAGATGAGAAGCAAGTAAGTTTCAGTAAAAGACGTGCTTAAGTGGCTAAAAGGTCTAAAATTGCCATACAGTCTTTGTCAATGAACAAAACAGAACCAAATAAGTGTTTTTCTGCATATGAGTGTAAGTTAAGCAAACGTTTTCAATTTTAAATTTTATTAGTATTCGTTCCGCACAACTTTGTCGATTTATTCAATGTTTATATTATATATTTATCAATTCTGATATTAAATTTTGAATCATTTAAAAATCTGTTCCAAAAAAATATGAAAATTAATAAAAAATTGTTCATTAAAATTTTAAACGTCAATATTGTAGTTGAATTAGCCTTTGACGCGCCTTAAACATCCTGTTTACTTCTTTCTTTAAACCCGCACAATTAACAACATTAACAAAACTTGTGCTAACCTAAAATAACAAAGCCACATAAAATAAAGACAAAATTTATAATTTTAAACATACCTATTTATTGCTTTTAATTAGATCTTAAATTCCATTGTGAAAATTCATTCTGCATTAAGACGAAAGCTTTTTTAAAGTAGATAATAACTAAATAATTTTAAAAATCCTTATTAAAATAACTGTTAAGAAAACATGTTCAACTGAAAATGAAATTGTTAAATAGTTTTTAACGAAACATGAAAAAAATAAAAAAAATATTCACTTGAGAAATGTTATTGAATTGAATTATTGTAAATTTCATTTGCATATCCAACAGAAAATAAAATGAAAATTTCTACAAAATATATTAAAATCAATATTTTTTTGATTTATCGATGAAATTAAAAAAAGGCAAGTATTTCTATCTTAATATTTAATGAGATGCCAAAATTTCATGAAGCTTTTATCAAACTTTCTTGAAGTTCTCACTGAAATACAGTTTCACCAATAATAAAACTTCTATGGATTATATAATTAATTGAAATTTATTTTTATTCGGTTTCGCTTCATCTAATAATTCCAGTTAATTTTTTTTAACATATAATTTTCTTTTGTTTACAATCTAAAGTAAATTTTACTGAATAGACAAACTTCAGCTTTAAATCTTTCTTTACTTATAATGATGTCAAAAACTGATTGTTTTTGTTTTCTTGGTCAACTGCTTAATTGGGCTGCGTAATTGTTACATGAATTGTTTCTGCTACTCACAAACAGTGCTATTAAATTTCAAATAAACGTTGTTTTCTTTAAAATCTATGCAGCTAATTAAAATAAAATCCAAATCTAGCCAGCTATCTAGGTGAAATAATTATCTCTCAATTTTTCAGTATTTCACAATTTCTATAAGATGACTGAACCAATAATTTATTAAAATCCTTCTTTAAGATTTAATATCACATAATGTGTTTTTATTTATTAGCATTCAGAACATGAAGTTTTCCTTTTGAAGTTGTGTGGGTGTTTGTGTCCTTAGGTCTAAGGTGAAAAATAGACCAAGTTTGCAAAAATAAAACGTCAATTCATTTGATAAGTGTGCGTTTCTCATTCGCTAATGACAATGATACAGATTTCTTCAATTTGTTTAAAAAGAAACAAGTGGTGCTAGTTTCGTGGTTCTTAAAGTTATGTCGATGTTGTTTTGTTGCTAATTTATGTATTCTTATTTAGCAATACTTTCATGATAACGTTTTCCTACTTAATTTTAATTAAATCTGTTCAATTTATTTCTCGATTAATTTCAATACAGAGAGACTTCAGTGAACATCATTTAAAATGATTAATGAACGTAGAAACAAACCTTTTAATATCATGGAGGCACCGAGTTTTATAAAATGTGATTTCTAAAATATTCTTTCACACTTTTAACGTTACTGATTTTGTTTGAAAGCTTAGAAAGTTGCGAATCGAAAGCTTTGATCGTCCTTCGAAAGGATAAAAGGCTTTGACGAGCAAGACAAATTTCTGATACCTTGCGAAACGTTTATCGTGACAAGGGTCTGCTTATAAAATCATTAAAACTTAAAAACAGTTTCCAAACATTGTTTTCTAGGGTTTTTTGCTAGCTGTTTCACGCTATTCAGAAACTTAAAAATATATAAAATGTGGCTGGAAAAGGCTTTCTCGGAAACTTTGCAGCTTTAAACAAGAAAATTCAAATTTTCTGCAACTGATTTTAGTATCATTATCTCTGTATTGTTAAAAAATAACTATTCAAGGACAAAATGCCGCAATTCAAAATGTCTTAGTTTAAAAAACGCAGTTTGATAGGCATCAGATACCTTTCGAAAACTTATCGGAAAATTTTGTAAATCCTTTTTTTTCTTTGGAAATTCAATTGGAAATTTCTAAATAAACTTTCTCGCTATTTTCTATTCAATACTTTCATGAAACTTCTCAGTTTTAAAGCTTTTCATAAAGCTTCATTTGAAATTTTAGTAAAAATTCAAACCTCCTGGCCAGGATTAGTTTAGCTTTCTCTAAAAATTGGTTTATTCAGCTGGAAAGCTTTGATTTCTACGTCACGTGTCTTTTTAAATCGTTTTACTTTTATTTTGTCTCACAGCTAGTCTGCCTAACTAATCTCAGTTGAATATCAAAAAAACATTTCGTTTGGGTAGTTCTTTGAAGTTTACATTGGAAAGCTGTTCTTAAGTTTGATAGCAAAACGGGACATTTTCCTTTCCATCTCATAATATCCTGATTTGTGAAAAGCTTTAATGTTTCTTGGTTCATTTCTCTCTTATTTTAGCCAAGTGTGTCTTCTATGTCTTTTTCTCGAATGATTAGCTCGCAAGCAGCCCCTATCAATTTTTTCGACCCTGAATTCCATTTTCTCTACAAGGCTTGTGACTAGTTGCGAGTCGGCTGTGCTGAATTTGAATACACAACACTGCAGCTGAATTTTTTTTAAACAACTTGATTCATTTGAAAGATCATTCACTCACCAGTTTCGTAAAGTTTTGCTCATTAAACCGACTCACAACTTTTCAATTGCCCTAATTGTACCAATTTTTATTCTTTCTACATATGAATTGGATTCTTTTTAGGTGAACATTTCAATTTGATCTTAGAATGAGACTATGGAGGGTTTAGAAATTTTTCTCCAACTCTACTCTCCGTGACACGCCAATAAATGTGGTGTTTTGAGTTCTACAAGTTTGGTCAGATTTCTTTAAAGCTTCTTTAGGGTTTTTATTAACTTGCAAGTTTTCTCTACACATTTGTACATAATCTGTTCTATTGTTAAAAGACTTCGTTAAAAGACCTCGTTAAAAGACTTCAACCTTCTAATCTCCTCTTAGGTGGAATTTCTCATTTTAATACTTATCCAAACTACGTGATGAACGTTCCCGTGGACTTATTGAAAGTTCAGCTGCTTCTCGCATGCTACATGAAACTAGAAAACTTATCGTCGGACTCGATTCAGCTGCCAGCGTTTTTGTGGTGATGATGACAGTGTGATGAGTTTGAAATGGCCAATTGTTGTTGCTGCAAATTTGTGTCGGCAACTAAATGAGGTGTTCGGCTGGAGACTGTTGGGAGTACGGGACTAGACATCGCAGAAAAATTACAAAACCAGATCAGTTTTCGAAACAGAAGGTATTACACAGTTTTTTAGTCACCTTGGGGGCCATTGGTAATTTGAAGTACAGGTGTTGCTGGCTGATTGAACGCTTCTAAGGAAGAGAAAAATCTATTAGACCATCTAAATTGTTAGCTCAAGCTATTTTTAAATTGAAATTAAACTTCGACAAAAGCTAAATATGCTGAGATACACAAAAGTTTTGCGTGACTTTTCTTAATTTGGTTAGAAGTTTTTTTTTTCAAGAAAAAGGAAAAAGAAAAGTTGAAAATTATTTCGTGATTTGTTTAACATTAAAAGTTTGTTGATTGGTGAATGCCGAAAGGTATGAAGTTCAAAATGGCTACTATTAACACCAAAATGGATCAAACTTCTGAATGGAACCAGTTTTTTAAATTGTCTCTAGCCTATTTTGCTCTTAAACCCAAACTTCTCCTATTTTGTTTTTTAACATGTTCGGTTCTCAAACCAAAATTCTAACAGAAATAGTTGCAATTTTTGTATCCTGTTGTAGACTTTTGCAGTCTTCAAAATTAATTCGTATATGGAACGTTTTGAATTCCAAGCAAAAGTTGTTTGTAAATCTCTATTTGAAGTTACAGAACCAGTTGACAGTTTGTCCATGTTTTGCTTTTTAAAACGACGTAGCCATTTGAATCCAAAAGCGTCAATTCCCATCGCTAAACTTCATGCCGACATAGAAAAACTTGTGCCGTATTATTTTTTATTTTGCTTTGGAAAGTTTGTGCATCTGAGAATATTTTCTTCATCAAACATAGAAAAACAAAAAGCTTGAACAAAAAAAAATATCCGTAACGTGAACACATTACTCAACACATAATTATGTTTGCTATTTTTTTGCTACAAACTAACTTGTTAATTCAATAAAAGAACTGTGAAATTCGTGAGTCACTGCACTGCGTTGGCATACAGAGATAGATAAGCCAGAACTATATTATTGGCATGCTTTAAATTATAACAAAAATTGAATAGTTAAGAAAGCATTTTCAATGTTCAATCTAAAATAGTCAAAGAAAGTTTCCAAATGTTTACTGTAAGTGTAGGTGTAGTTGGTTTTAGTTTCTTATTGAATCTCTTCTTTTAGTTCATGGAATTGCTTCCAATCTATTTTCTGTTTTCTTTTGTCTGTGGCAACATCTACACTTACCTAGAATGTGGAAATAAAGGCGAACCTATTGTGGGTGGTTGCGTTTGCAATCCTCCGGCTGACGACGGTCCCAGAATGGCAGCTGTATCAGGGTGGAGAAAGTTTCTTCGCTGATCGACTCGTTCCTGATGCTGCGTTAGACACCGCGTCAGAATGTCAGGGAGAGATTCAAGGTGATCCTATAATGAAGAAAAAGGAGCTGTTAAAACGACTTCCACTCCATTAAATTTAATAAAAAGTCGTTGTTTGTTCTGATAGCTTCAGGTAACACAGCAAACAAACATCAGACGAAACAGACTCCTTATTTAATTAAAACCAAGACTCTAGAGAACAACTAAATCCTCCAAAATTACCTGAACAGTCTGAATCTTGTCTTCTAAGCTTGATATTCTCTCTTCTAAGGCATCTTGTCGTGTTGACATATCAGATACAATCTCGTACACGGTGTTTTGTGTTTTCGCCATGTCTGTGATTGTGTTTGCGTTATCCATGAGCTTTCTCTGGTCCATTTTTACCTTGCGCAGTCTGTCAGAAAAGGAGTCGAGATTAAAGACATGAAATTTTCCAACAGGCAAAGCATTAACTTACGAGTAAATGGCCAGCAGAAATTTCCTTTGATGTGTTCTCACCCGACCTGGATTCACTCGCTTCACTAACCTTGTGTGCTTGTAAATCAGCCACGTTTCCCGAAGCACGTTTGCAGCCGCGTTTTTCAGCTGGAATTTTGGATGAAGTTTGCAAATGATTAGCACGTGATTAGAACAATTCAGTTACGATAAGTTTATTCAAGAATACAAAATGAAAAGTTCTTAATTCGAAGCTAACTTTTTTCTTAAAACTAGTTTCAATTTTCAAGGATTCCATTGCTTATTCACGAAATACGTAGAAAATTTTTCTGGTCAGTGTTCCACAATCAGTTTAAAAGCTTACCCGCTTTGTTAGTTGAGTATCCATCATAAAATTGTGAACGTGCTTCTCGGCTCTCGTTAGCTCCAACTTTCGTGACAGCAGTGCAACGAGAAATGCTGTGCAGCCAGCGCCCTAATTTTTGTATAGAATGTCATAAGAAATCGAAATTGATTTGACAAATCAAGAGCTGAAAATAAGATTTTGCTGCGATTGCTGAAGATATCTGAAGATGTTTCGTCTTGAATTGTGTCGTGGCGGTGATTGTCTATGAAAATGGAACTGAACTCACCATAATACCCGTACTAACAGCGATGCCTCGACCACAATATGTGTTAGGGACGATGTCACCGAAACCAACACTCAAAAACGTGATCGCAATCAGCCACATTGAGTTTAATAGATTGGCATGCTCGTCGTCATGAAACCTGAATGGAATTATTTATCGACATCAACTCTCTTTCATGTCAACTCTCGGCGAGAATTGATCTGTCTTTTCTTTCAAAGGAAGGAGAATTTCCGTTTTCGACACGTTTGACGACCGCAAAGATATTCCATTCAACCGCACGCTTGGTAAATTGAATCAGTGATAATTTTCGGTACTCACCACCATTCCGCATGTCAGAGTAATACCGCGGCCACAATAAGTGTTCGGAACAATATCACCATATCCAACACATAAAAAAGTGATAGCCGTTAGCCACATTGAGTTTAGCAAATTGGCGTGTTCTTCATCGTGGAATCTTTGTTTCCATTTTTATAATTATTACCGAACATTCAACGTTGCAACGTTTTGTTTTGTCAAACAGAACCCGGTGACGATTATTGTGATTTCAGAAAGTGGATTTTTCAAAAACATTTGTTTCAAAAGTCGATTTGATTGATTTGAAATTAAAGTCGTGATGGTGAAGATGTGATACGGTGAGATGTAGTGAGGTAAATTAAAAAAGAAAAAAAGAAGAAAGAAAATAATTTTTTAAAAATTTTCGCAAGACAATTTATTTGTTGGTTGAAAAAATTCTAAAAGACTTATTTAATTTAGGTTTTTGCAAGAACGACGAGAGAAAATGTAATTCAGGTGGATACGGATTAATAACTGAGTTGGTATTTTAATGAATTAATTCTCTTCTCAAGATTTTTGCTTCAAAAGTTGATGGTACAACAAAAGTTTTCATTTTTTTTAAAGGATTGAAGTCTTGAGTAGCGAAGACACTATTCATTGAAAAAGCAGATTTCCATTTGTATTTAAATTGTTTGTGATTGATTTGGAATAGTTGAAAATTTAATCTTCCACTTCACCTCAGCCACAAGAAAAATTCAAAGAACCGAAGTAATTTTTAAATTCACTCGCAACAGTTGTAACCGGTGAATTTACGCACGATAATTTCTCTTCAGTGAGGCGCCAAGTTAATATATTTATGTTTTCTTTCAGCAAAAGATCAACATAAAAGCTTTTTCTGTTCTGCTTTCTTGTGGAAGTAATGTCTAGCTTTTCTTTGTGCGTTTGATAATAAGTGTTTGATAATTTGTGCATGAATAAATTCCAAGAATGTAATTTAAGAAACGGGTTGCGGGGTGTTCGGTAGCGCTTTTGAGTAATAGGTGTAAGTGTTGTGTGTTGTGCTGCTAGTAAACGTAAATTATCAAGATTCTCTGACATCAAACATCGTGAAATTAGTTTATTAGCTTGATTTAAAATAATATATTGCTGCTAGGGAAGCACACACAACCATAAAACACGAATTCGATGTATCGAAAACACATCAATGATATTTTTGTTTTCAAAATTGGCAATAAAATATTTCACCAGCCACGCCAAGAAAGCAATAAGCACCAGTGCGGTTCACGCTGCAAAATTCTTTTTGTTTTATCAAACAAAATAGCAGATTTTCTATCACGCACCCTCGTTTATGAGTTATTTAAAGGGCAATGGGAAATATTTTATTTGCCATAAGGTTAAAAAAATGGGAAAAGAAAATCTTTCAATGAAATCTAAATGATTTGTGGAACTATTACTTGAACATAAATTAATTATGATTAAAATCTTATGCAACATTGAGAAACAGAATGAGAAATGCGTTGAAAAAATTGTCTAAAAACCAACTGAAGAAAGTAAATAAGGGTTTTGTACTTTTGTTGGAGTCAATATATCAATATATTTATGAGACTTTTTAGTTCAAAACTTTAAAAATGTTTTCTTTGTTCAAAGCAGCAAGTGGAAAGGAAAATTCATGATTCCACGTTTAACTAAAAACTGAACAAACTTGGAATTTGAGATTTTTTTTCTCCGTTTTCAGTCTTGAATGAAGCAGTCGTTGGTCTAAGTTTCTTGTTAGCGAACAAAATCTCATAAAAATCTTCAATAGTTTGCGGAAAGTAAATATTAGTGATTAAATATGCACAACCCTACAAAATAAAATTACTTAAGTGATTCTATAAAAAAAGAATGAAAACTGTGCATGGATAGCAATCACCCAAATCGATCAAATCATGTCACCATTCTCATCTCCATTCTTAAAAATTAAAAAGTTAACATTCGATTTTGTTTTCATTATGAAACAAGAAAAGCAGAGAAAAGAAAAATAAGGATTTCACAGTGTTTTGTGAAGTTGTTTTCCTGTTAGGAAACTAGATAGAAGATAGAAAGAAACTAGAGCATGCAATTGAGTTATAACGTATGCGAAATATAAGTTTTAGCTAGAACAGTTTGAATCGTGTGTGATAGTATCTGTACTCAATGCGGTTCAATTTAGCATCAAGAATTTTAAGGTAGATAGAAAGAAAAGAAGTGAGAGAAACTTAAGATAAAGTCTGTTTGGTTGGGAATAAGTGTATTGAGAACTATCTTCATTACTTCTAACGAGCTTTTTGTGTGTTTATAATATAAATATTAATTCTTATTTACTCTACCTTTCGATAACAAATCTTTTCGCAACGCTCACTATTTAAATTAGCAACGAAACATGAACGTATCTTGATTTCTCCAATTATCAATTTCCATAATTTAATCGCTTTGGGTGATATTTTCAATGGTAACAAATTTTCTTTTTCTGCTAAACTCCATCGACTAAAGCTGGCTATAACGTTTTTATGTGTTGCAAAAATAACTTCAATTGTATCAATGAAGTATCAAAAAGAGGTTTTAACACTTTTTATTTAGCATGAGTTTAAGAATAGCGGTAGTCTATGATAGTGAAAATTCTCTTCCTTCAAAAGAAAAGAAAAAATGAAAAGATTAAATAAAATTTATCTTTTAACGAACTAATAAAAATATCTAAAAAGTTATTAAAAGTTGATATTTCAATGAACAAGTAAGTAAACAGATTATATACAGCATACTATTTTTGGATCTTGCCATGCTTCAAATGAAAAGAACACAAAAGTTCATTGTACTATGCTTTTGAAAATAATAAAAGCTTGAAACAAAAGCCATTGTACTTTTAAGCTCAACGTTTAGATTTTGAAAGTTATTCTTTGTTCCATCAGCAAATTTCTTTTGTAACTTCTTGATAAGATAAAATTTGAAAAGCTTTTGAACTAATTCAAGCTTTCTAAGCTTTCATTAGTACAAAATTGATTAATCATTTATTGAAAAATTAAAGTAAATATGAAAAAAAGCTTTAAACAAGCAGGGAAAAGAAAGAAACTACAACGAATACTTCATACAAGGACGTAAAATCAAAAATTTTAAACTTCAATTACCTTTATAAGTGAAATATAAAAGCATCTAGGATTTAAATATTTTGATTTTCTACCCAACCTTGTAGAAAGTAGTCGATGGAAATTATTATTGAAGCAGATAATTTACAAAATGTACAGCATGGAAAATTTTATTTTTCTAAGAAAAACGGAAACTTGGGTTTATAAACATCAAGAAAAGCATTCCAGTCAAAGGGAAGGAAACCGAAAAAAATCTAAAACATCTAATCATAATAAAACGAGTCTGAATTGTTTCCAATTAAAATAAAAATAAATTGTTTCTCTCGGAGAGTTTTCAAATTTTCGAGTGTTTCAAGAACGTTGCATTGTGTTTTATGCATTTGAGAGAAAATTAAGTTTTCCACGTTATGGGGAATAAAGTTTGGAGTTTTGTGCACTTTGGAAGTTTTCAACGTGTCTTTCCTCTGTTTATACACTATTCTCTCTTCAACTTCAAGATTTATCTTCGAGACTTGCCATTTGGAACAAAATAAAAAGAAGTTGTTTTCAACTTTCATTCGCCTTTTTATAAACATTACAGAAAATGAAACTCAAAATGACATTGAAAGAAAGAATAGAAACTAAGATTCAATCGTCAATTACCTCTCACACTGCCGCAGAGTCCACGATGCAATTATCCATAAGGAAACCATAAAAACTAATAATACGGTGCCGGGGCATATTGTCATTAAGGTTTTAAAAACAAATCTATGAACGAAAAAGTGTTTATTAGTTTACAATATTTTAGGAAGTTTTGAAGCCATTTACCGAGTATTAAAATTAATACGATTTAATGCACCTATACTACGCGACGAGGCGTCAGTGAAAAGTTTCGAATGTAACAGCATTACGCGACAAATCAGGTACAAACGGAGGAACATTGGCAATGATAGGACCACGTCAATGGGCACGTCAGCAAAGCCAAGAGCTTTATTTTTGTTTGATAGTTTAGTCTCCCAACGAAAGTAGCATTCGCCTGGAGTGGGATGTATGGCACAAATACCTAACTCTAAAGCTATCTGACTGATGCGTTGCCATGTCATTGCGATACGCCAATCATCTGCACAATTATCCGTCATGAACAACTGTGGATGAAATAGGAAAAGTATTTAGTAAAATGCAGCCGATGGATTTTTACAACGATTTATTTACTCAAGATATTCATTGAAATCTTGCATGTTGACATCATCAGAATGCCCTTGATTAAGTTTTTTTTTATGTTGTTGGATGTCTCGAGTTGTTGTGTTCAATATAAATTTCATCAATATTTAAATCGTTTTTCTAATGAATTTCAAGTTTCTCGAGGATCACGGGATTTTTAATTGCATATAATTATTATAATTGCACGTATCATGTCTTGCACATGCATGAACGATGAAATCCAATTCAAATGAAGGCTCGTGTATTAGATATTAATTAAAAGCTTCGCAAAAAGTTTATCCGCCGAAAGCGAAAAAATCTACTGAACCACTTCGAAGACGGTTATTCAAAATAGCTATGGTCCATACACCGATTGAGGGGTTGGTTCATAAGTTTTGCTGGAACGCTGATATAAAAATCACAACACCTATAAATAACGGAATTTTGAGTTGAAACTTTCGACAGAACTTTTAATTGAATTAATTAAGGTAACGTGTGTTGCGGCAGATTTTCGTGCCGGTATATTTACATTTATATTAGAAAAATCTCGCTCAAAACTAGTTCTCTGTTAAGATAGGGAAAGGCTGCCTCAACACGATCTGAAGCATTTTCCGAAGGAATTTTTTTTTCGTCATAAAAAAACGTGAACATTTTCATTTCAATGCAATCTGTGCAGAATCCAATGAATAGAAAACATCTTAAGTGAAGTGCTTGTTCTAGAAAAAGTTTTACATGGAAAATAGTTTCATTCATATTTCAGAAAATCCATTCGGATGGAACTATATTTTTTGACTCTGAAGAAGGAAACTCATATAAATGTTGACGATGAACACGAAACTGGTGAATTTAATTTAAGACTCGAAGGAATTTGTAAAAAATTGAATAAGATGCAAATAATTTAACAAGCTCTCTCTAAATCTGTCTTATTTATTCTGTTAAGAAGTATTACCTGAACTTCTAACGCGTGATAAGCAACTATAAGACCAAGTAAAATCACAGTTGATACAGATATTAGTGTCTTTAACGCAGTTGAGTAGAAGGATGCCTGTAAAGAAACAAATTGAAAGCTTAGATAAATTATTGTGAATCAGGAAACATTATTTCATATTTTAACAGCGACTTTCTTAAACAGTTGTAATCTTGATCTTTCATCCATCTTGAGTAGAGTATTAGTTGCATCGATGTATCATCAAGATTTTTCTGGACCTTTTCAAGCGACCCGTGACTACGCAAACTTTATTTTTTGCGAAGTCATTAAGACTTGTAAGAATACGTAGGCACATCATCATAAAACGACCATTCGTCATTCTACGATCATTATTTTCTTTGATTTTCATTTTTATACTTTCAAGCGGAAGACAGGCAATCTCACATCTAGTATCCCGGATTGTGATTCGAGCGTTTCGAGTTTCTGAAATGTGATTAATACGATTTTCTGTTTATTGCGTTGACTGACATAAGACTTTCATTGTCCTAACGCGTGATAAAGCGATGAGTATCTTGTCTGTTTAATTTTGCATGGTTTCTGCGTACGAGAGTTGTACAGGAGTTGTCAAGCAGTAACGGAAATTTTCATTAAAAGCTTCTGTCAAATTTCAGCTAAACGCTACGAGTTTGTCTTATTTATCTTCATTACGGGTTAAAAGTGATGCGGATAAGATTAGCGTTTGACGCCCTAAGCTTCCATCAAAATTGACAACGCCCGTGGCAATGATACAGCACAAAATTAACACCGCTATAATACGTTTCAAGTGACACTTTCAAAGAATCCTGTAAACTTTCACACAAACTCCTGTAAATGACAAATCTCTCAATTCCATTAACAAATGTTTCCGTTATATTTCGTTAAATTGAAATAAAGATCTTGATAAATTGACGGATTTATCTAAACGTCAAAGAAAGCACAAAACATATTGCCTTTGATGTTGTGCCGAAAGCAATATTTCACCCTTGGATTGTCACGTCTTGAAGCCTAAAAAATAAGCCTAAAATGACTCGGCATATTTCCCAACAAAGAGTATTTATGCGTAGGTGTTGATTATAAATCCCTTTGGCAATATGATCCCTATCGGCACATCAATTACAGTTGTTTTAAGCCTCTAATTACTGCCCAACCCCATTTTCACATTTCTAAGCGAGAGGTAAATTATTCATCGAATATGCATGAACGGCTTTCTGCTTCGCTGTTCGCTGGTTTGATTCGCCAGTTTATTCATACATTAGACAATTGAACTCTTTGCAAAAACTTTCCGTTCACAATTTATTGCGTACACTGCAGATTTCTGAAAAGTAGGTTTGCATTCTCAAAATACATTGAATTCTAGTTTAACAACATCACGTTGCTTTTTTATTGCAGTTTGTTCTGTAACAATCAAGCCAACGTTCAGAAGAATCCATGTGCAAGTTGTTGTGACAAATATTCAAATCATTTGTGCAAGTTTTAACGTGACATCACTCCATCGTAACAGTGTCGTAAAATATCTGGTTTAGTATCATTAGAGATTTTCAAAGAAACCCGGCTCTCCATGTGCCAATGCAATCGTTCCTCTTTTCTCAATCTACCAGCACCCAAAGTGATGATGATCTCGTCTCGTAGAGAAAATAAATTTTAGTATACTTGTTTAAAAATGTTCATCAGAAGAAACTTTGAAGTAGAAGATTTCTCAATTCAAAGTACAAAAAGTATTCTGAATTTTAGAAATTCCTTCTCAAAGTCATCATGTCAAACACATTGCTGATTCCTGTAGTTTATAGATGAACATTGAGTGCATTCATAACCTTTTTTAATCGTTCAACTCAACATTTGCCATCAAATCTACTGCAAAGTCATCTCTGAAAGCAGAACAAGAGATTGTCTTCTGCTGCTCTCAAAAGCATGTTTCCAGATACAAGATTTATTCGTCATGTTTACTTCTTTCTCCGCTCGAGTCTTCATCCAAAAACTAAAATCAAGTTGAGTGATACTAAATCAGCATTTTCATCATCACTCTTCTTCGTTTGACAGAGAAAGTTTCAACACCAAAATAAGATAAATTTGAGAAGGGATTTGCGTACACAAACATTTTTGCCAAATGATGCCTTTTGCTCGTTCGTCAAGCACAAAATTCACACTATGCAACGTCATTCTGTTTTAGCCGAACAATAAAATTGATTTATTGTTATTGTTTCTAAGAGTGGATGCACAGCTTTCATGAGTCCAATGAGCTACGAGTAATCTCAATCATCAAATTTTCTTTGCATAACTGCGGTTCACGAGATATGTCAGAAAACTTATCTTTTCCCACCACTGAGAGTCACCATCGATGTGCTTTTTCACGATAATGATTGTTGCGTGGTTGCAATGCAGGAGTTCCAGATTTAATGGTTAAGTGAAAATGTGGCCAGAATCTTGATTTTGTGTTTACTAGCCTCAACTTACTTAACCGAAAAAAAAGAAACTTAACCGAAATTTCTGCTAATTAGAGCTTTTCAAAAACTCAAAGCTCCGGCTCAGTCGTCTGAAAGCTCAAATGAGATTTCATCGCAATGCTCACCGCTCTGATAATATTTGTTCAATGGAACAAGTTTCTGTGATGACGAAACGAATGATCACGCTCTTTGAGGGTTTAAATCAAATCAAAGTTTGTTAGACGAGATTATCTTAATTTATTTTAAATTTTTCTAATTAGAAATTTAACGCAGTCGTTGAACCTTTTTCGGGTTTGCAGTCTGTTTATTCAATTAAAATTAGATCGAGTGATTATTTCCTTCATCCTCTTCAAAATGTTGTTATAAGAGACAAACTTTTATGAGTTTTCAAGCCTGTTGAAACCCTGTCGCTATGAACAATGATTTTTTCCCAAGAAATTCATCGTTAGAAAGTTCAAGATTGTTATTCTCAGAAGTAACAACTTTGCTAGTCACGACAGCCAATGAAAAAAGTTAGATTCCAATGAACTTGGAAATTTTGAGCATAAGAGCACCATAAGAGCAGTCGTTGCCATAACAACTTTTTAAAATCAATTTGCGCTTGTCTTGAACTTGTTAGCGACTGTAGCGTGCTCCGAGTTGTGAGTCCAATGTTGCACTGAGTTGGTAAACTTGGAACGTTGACATAGACTGGTGCATGGTATCGTGTCTGATCGAAAGCTTATAATTAAATTTCACTCTGTGACACTTGAAACAGTAACGTGTTTCCAATGCTTCGTTTGTTGACTTATTCTGTGAAATAATACAATTTTGTGAAATAATCTATGAAAAATACATAAAATAAAGTGTTTTTTAAATCGAAAATTCTAGAGAAGCCATTTTTTCAACAAAGTTAACCGCAAGCATCTCCTTGTTGCCTTTGAAACTTTCCCTCGAAATAAAGCGGCGTTACGAACGAGAGTCTTGAAATTGAAAAACTTTTTCTCGTCTGTAGCAAGTTAAGTTTTTAAAGTTCGTTTTAAAGCTCGAAAAGTTTTGTTTCGTCGTTTCAACATGCTTTCTCGTTCACAATTAGCTTCCACTCAACGAAATGGGTATAAAGTCAATCCAATGAAGAGAATGGGTACGAGAACTGAAAAATCGATAAAATTGGTATTAGACGTGCGGCTTTAATATTTTATCAACTGAATTTCCACTCGTTGAGGCTGTTCATGAAGCGCAACAAAGAACAAAAAAAGCAAGGAATGTGAATTATTAGCCCTGTGGCCTGTTTTTCTTCCATCGAGTGATTTGTCGTGCTCAAAAGTGAAAAGAAAAGTCGAAGCAGATAAAGACAGAAATTTGATTTCGAAGTGAACTGTTCAAACGAGGAAACCCAAACAGGCGTAAATTTTTAATTTGAAATTCCACAAAACAATTAAAAAATAACTCAAAACGGAAAATTAAATTGTTAATACTTTAAACTGCCATTTTTAACAACATGAGGCTTGTCCACGAAGGTTTTTACTGAACAAAGAGAACAGTTTGTCAATAATGTAAATATTGTGTATAGTGCTTTAGCTAGTGTGTTGATTATGCCACGTCTTATCAATTTATTTTATTTTCTTTTCTTTTCTTTTCATTTCTTTTCTTTTCATTAAAATGACATGAGAAGATTCACTTCATTAGAGTCAAAGGTTTCTTTTTTAAGGACATGTTGTGATTTGTGCAAAAAAACCTTTGTGTTGCCAACGAAGCCACAGTATCGTGACCAGGATGTAAAGTTAGATTGAGATGACATGATTGACGCCCCTGAAGTTATATCTTGATTTGGAAGCAACTTTGACAAAGGGAAATCATTGACAACCTCCTTGGAATTGCTGAATAAAAGGATATTTTTTGTTGACACACCTTATGTTCACATGAAATTTTGTTATCTCAGGACACTTTTATTAGGAAGTGTATTTCCAGATTGTAAACAAAGCTATTAAAAAGATTGTTAAAGAACTCTTAACCACGAATAACTCAAATTTTTGGCTTCACGTGTCATATGTGTTAGAAACGAATTGGAAAATGAAACACACTCATTTTACATACATTACGTTATCTTAAACTTAAGTTTACTTGCTTTCGCACACCTTTAACCTCACACGTTTGGGTTGTAGATGACCCGGATAAAACATGTTCAAAACTGACAAAATGGGCTTTAAACCAAGATTGAAACGGACGCAAAGTGAACCACATACTTTTAAGGTGTGTTTTTGAAAAAATGTTTCAAACTGTAGTTACAACCTATCTGCTTCCAATCTTCTTCAACGTTTTTAATTAAAAACCTATATTTATACTCATAAATTCTAGATGTTCATGTGTTGCTAAATAATTCAAGCAATCCATTTTCAACTCACCTTCGTGTATACACCCGCACTGCTTAACTCATTCTCGATAACCATAACAATAATTCCGAACATGCCCATGACGAGGGCATAATCACTGATACGTTTCCGTTTCTCGAACAGCGCTTTTCGCCGGCCGAGTCTGTAGCCGACATTTGGTTTCTGTTTTCCTTTATCCTGTGACCCCGAGGCACCCTTATAAATGCCGCCACCTAAACCCCGCTCCTCCATGTACCTGCAAAGAACAGAATCTTACGATTTCAAAAAGAGTTGGGGAAGTTTTACGAACCTGGGATATTCTGAATGAACTCCGACAAGCGCGACACCAGCTTCTTCGTTGCATGCAGATTCTTTATTGTTGTCGCGATTGCCACTTTTCATCGATGGAATTGACTGCGTTGAGACCGGCTTTCGGAGCTGAAATGAATCACCATGTTAGGTATCGATCGACAGAAAACCATTTGGAGATGTTTTCACACGAAATCTATAACATTTATCAAGAGAGTCACTAAAGTAACAGCGCCTGATAAACAAACACAAGGTTTACATAATCGATATTGTACCCACGAGAGGCAACTTTTGTGTTTGTCAGATAAGTAAAATTATTCATTAAACTAATTTATCATGCATGAGAGGGTGTAAACACCAATAAAACCAGTTAATAGATTATTGGCAAGAACAACTTTCACATCAACTTTTGTTTTATTTACAGTAAATTGTCGGTGCGTATTGTTGTTGTTGCAGTGCCACGTTAAATTACGCTGCGGCGCATTGAAATTATGATCAGTGACTTGCCAAGCAGCAACTTCTTTATACAAGACTGGACACATTCAACTAACATTTAAGGAAGCTAAAAGTCTTAGTCACAAGGCTTTCCAACAAAGTTGGTACGGCAATAGCGTGTTTCTTTTTCTTCAAGAACGTTAGGTCTCGAAACAGCTAATGCTTTCCGGACTTTTCAAAGCCAATAAGTTTTCGTATTGATTCGAATGTCGCCTGAAAAACCCTTTTTCGGCATTTCGATTCAAAACAAAATCATTTAAAAAACTATAACTTTCAACGCCGTACGTGAGACAACCTGAAGCCATTCTGACAACAGATGAAATTGAAAGCAATAAAATGCCCATTTTGAGATGCCTCTGGATGAGAAAAAGATTATTTTCCATTATTTCTCATTTAGTTTGTACAGATTGTGTGTTTGTGTGGTCATTAGTTAACTTCATGCGGTTTCTATGGCTTAGTCATTCGAACGACACAAGGATTCAATTTCTTCAACACAAATACTGACTGGTGGCGAATTTTTGTGATTCTCAAATCGACCGTGCGTTGATTTGCGTTATGAACATTCTTGAGTTTAATTGTTAGTTTAAAAAATACGTATAGTATTTGTGGATTTTGCCATCAACTTTTCATTTCAATTTGTTTTTACTAACACAAACTTTGTCCAAACATGTCAAATCATTCTGAAGTTCAATATATTTTGACAATCTCCATTTGTCCTGGAACAAATTAGAGAAAAAACAGAATGAAACGCAAAAAAAAAAAATACTGTCGAGTCACACCAATAAAAATGTTGAGCCACTTTGAAAATAATCCATCCGGAAAAAGGCAGCCACCAACAAAGACTCATTTTTACGGTCATGAATTTTTTCTCAACTTTTCCATTTTTCTCTCGTTTATTGATCCAATGAGAAACATTGTGGCAAAAGGACCAAGAAGCAAATCGTTTTTATGTTCAGGAAGTACAAAAGGTTGATATTCCACTTCCCGCAATTTTCAAATGTGATTTATTTTTTTTAATCTCAAACCAAATCCATTCACAGGTATTGTAATAAATTCCGCTGATTTGTTGGAAATAGAATCTTAGCACTTGTGGACACAGAAATTTTAGAAAAAAATTATTGTTTCGGGGTGTGACTGCTATTGAAAATTTTGTTTGCAAACTTTTGAAACCTGATGACGATTTAGAAAATAGTTCGTTTCTATTCACATTGAACCCAGTCTCGGTAGATCTGAGAATTGAAGTTCTCAATAAAGTAATTAGCAGGGCCGAAAAAGTAGCAATTAAAAACTTAATTAATTCGCGAAACAAACTAAAAAAAAAATCCATTTTCGACCCTTCATCGAAATCCGAAGTGAATCGGCTTAATCGAATTATCAAAAATAAAACGACGAATCTTAATGCAAATCACTTTAACGAGAAACTCGCGTCACTGAAAGTTTCTGATTATTCTCTTTATCAATTTGCCCGCGCGATCAAGCGAAAAAGAATTCCATTTCCTCCATTTAAGAATCAAAATGGTGAGATGGTGTATTCATGCGAAGAAAAAGCTTCTCTGCTGGCTTCAGCTTTCCACTCTTCTCACTTGATCTGTCAAAACAATACGGTTAACTCCCAAAAAGTTGCCGAGTCAATTGCCCATCTCAGATCGGATGAGTTTTGTCTTCCAAACTACGAGTTAATTAAGCTTCCCGAGCTTAAACTCGATATCCAACTGCTAAAAATCNNTCAGACTAAAAGATGTAAAAACTCATTCCATTTATGTACCATTCATAAAAAACACTCGATGACTGAAATAAAGATTTAAATTATATATATTCACATTGAAAAGTTTGTATGCAAACACATTTGTCAATAGAAAATCTGTTTCTCACAAGTGTTAATTAGAGTTACAAATCGGTCGTTATTTTTAACAAAAACTTTAATTACAAATTGTATTGCTTTAGTACGACATTGATGGGAAAATGTTTAAAGGTCTCATGGCCATCCTTCTGCCGATATTATTCAATAATTCCTACCAATTAATTTTCATTTAAAGTTTCTGTTGTTTTCATTTCATTAAACACATGAAATTGATGTTAAATGAGAACTTCGGTTGTTGTGACAACTCCCGATTATACGATTCTCATTAACCTTTGTTAAAAAAATGACACAGCGGATTAACAGTCATGCGGAAACGAGTTAATCTTTCTCTGACAAGTCATTAGCATGAAATTTGTGTAAAAGAAGGACGGTTTCATGAGTTCAACCATCATGTTGCTGACAATTTGCGTTTATATTCTCCCGTGTCCATTTAATAGTTTGTATACCGTTTAAAAAAGAAGTTCAGATTAAAACTTTGGAGGAAAATCGATAAATTTTCCCTAAAAAGAGCTTTGAAGCTAAAATTCCCACAAGAATTGTGCCTTCAATTTCAGCAGACCACATAGCATCGTAAAGAAAGCCATAAATCAGTTTCTCGTCGATTCGATCTGTTAACTTGCGTCTAAGAGGGATGTTGTAAAATTGCTGGTGGGATTTCAAACAGCAAAGAAAATTCACGCCAACGCAAAAGAACATAAATTTACTTATTTCTTTTGTTACCAGAATGTCTTGATAGCGTGAAAAAAGTTGGCGGTGCTTACGCATTAGACAAATGAATCTCCCGGGACTCAAGAAGCAGCGTATTCGCGATACCAGCGTAATGACAAGGTTTATTCTCGTGCACTCCTTCATTTTCATACATCTACAACTCAGATGGAAATTTTATTGCTAATGATATAAAAATTCACCGGAAATATAGGATGCGGTGTAGTGAAGCAAGAGTGGAAGAATTCATTGAATGCTATAGCACGGCTAACGTTTTGATTACGTTGTGAGTCTGCACTGTGACCGAATACGATACTACACCACATACTTCATTAAGGATGGAGAAAATGTTCAGAAAATGTTTTTCGTCAACTTCAAAGGTGCAAAGCGTTCGAGCTCTAAACTATTATTACGACTATTACTAATTTATTAGGACTTTATCGAACCAGATTTACCCCATTTTATGTCTAGAATAAAGAAGTCGTTGTTCCGCACAAGGCGAAACTTTCTCATTGCCTTTTAATGTGTTCAAAAGCCGACACAATTTTCTTTATGACATGGGAATACTTGTTCTCAGAATAGGAAAAGTTCTATCGCACTCAAAATGTTCTTGGTGAATGCTTGAATGGCTTTGATGAATTCATGAAAGTTTATTTTCGTAAGTAATTTCCTAAACGAGGTTATAAACTTCAGGGATAGTCATTGTGTAGTCATAGACAAAATGTACAAGGCTAGTTCAAGCCTTCGATTAATTCCCTTCGCTGGCAAGGAAGACAACAACGTGGTTGAACACGGTCAGCTTGGAAAACTGTGCGAAGTATTGGTGAACGCCACATGAAGATTCAGACACGCGTAAAGCTTTTGTCTTTGAGACCATTCTCTACTGTATTAAAGGCTTCGCAGGGCTTCAACTGCGTGTTGCATGTTGAGAATAAAACAACGCGAGTTGTGCCTTATCGATTTTTGGTTCAGCTTTCAATGGCCTATAAACTTTGGTTCGTCTTCAATTATTCAGCAATTGATTTTAACGCGAGAA
Organism: Belgica antarctica; assembly: GCA_000775305.1. NCBI lineage: Eukaryota > Metazoa > Arthropoda > Insecta > Diptera > Chironomidae > Belgica > Belgica antarctica. Next base: position 19,955 of record JPYR01000580.1, on the reverse strand, counting down.
ACATGGTGTCTGTATGCCTTTAGTCGATGAGAAGGGAGAAAATTTCACTCACGTCTTTGCGATTGCAAAAATATCCAAAAGGAAAAGGTAAAAAATTCATTACGAAAGGTGGAAATTCAATTGATTTAACTCCGTTTTCGACCGTACGAAGATTCCATAACTTTTTCTCCCTATAAAGTAGAATTTTATTCGTTTTCTTTTTTTGCGAAAGCTTTTCGCTCGAAAACATGTCTGTTCACACAAAATTAAAAAAAAACGGTACTCACAATAAAAAAACTTGTTTTTGAAGGACGAATCCTTTGTAAACAAGAGTATTGCATGCGAGTTCAGTTTGCATACTTCAAAAGTTTGTTTCAGTAATGTTGACAAGAGATCTGAAATCGTATTTGCAACGCTACATTTGCATTTTGCTGCAAACCTCGCATGTTCCGTTTTGAAATTGTGTAAATATGTGGCAAAGACCAAAGAGTGTTATTAAACTGGAAGCGGGGAGTTGGTAATGACAAAATCCCCATCAAAACATGGCTAGTTTCAAGTCTTTTAACTAAATCTGCACTGTTTGTGTTTTGCACATTCATTTTGTTCTTGTTTGTGACAATTAGAAGACTATTACGATGGCCATGTGTTTTACTGGGAATGGAAGAATGCAAATGGAAGAAATATTTTCATACAAACATGGATGAATTCACATTACAACAGCACATTTGATTCACTCACGCAGAGACAACTTAACAATAAAAACGATGGATAATTTGTTTGCTTGGCCTCAACCATTTGACCAGAGCGACAAGGACAAGAATGCCATGCAAGCAACGATTTCTGGTTTTATTAATAAAAACTCTTTCTTTTTTACGATTATTTTGTCTATTTTTTCAGTGTAATTTTATCTAGCAAGAGAAATTGGTTTGTAATTCAAGTTTCAACGAAAATTTCAGAAAATTTAAAGCGACCCAATGTTTTAAATGGTTTCGTTCCGATTGGAAATCCTCGTAACTAGAGCTTGTGTTACTTAAGATATTGAAGGAATTAATTTCCAGCTGAAGTACATACATCGTGCACTAATCTCTTTAAATATATTCGGAAGAATAATTAAAAAGGGATTTCTCTGCTAATCGTCAACGTGTGTTTTGTTACTAATAGGTACCAGAACAAAGTCTAAACGAACGCAAATGCTTAAAAGATTAATTTGGCTTCGTTTTGATTTCTCAACGAGATAAAGAGATGAAGCAGAAAATTTCGTGCCGAATGACGTGATTTTTTTTATTTGCTTGATTTAAAAGCTTGAGCGTAAATAAAGTATCAATTAAAAGCAATAGAGTTTGATCAACTCAAGCAAATTTAAGCTTGTTTAATTGTGTTTTCTATGGTCACTGAACTGAATTTTTAATAGACACTAAAAACCTTTCAAGGCCAAAGTTTTCAAGATGGTTGTCCATCATCACATGTTTCAAACTTTTTCAGAAATACTTTTTCTAAACTTTTTCAAAATATTTTTAGATAAAACTATTAATTTTCCGCAAATGTTTTAAAAAGAACAACAGATTTTCAAAAATTTCATGAACATCATAAACCATTTATTAACCATTCATCCTAAATTCACCCTGTTTAATATTTTTTTCAGCTAGAAGTGCTAGCTAAGAAACTTTATTTATTTAATACTGTAATCAACCAGTTATTGGTTAAAGGATGACGCGGAACAAGTTATCTCAGCTGTTGAGTAAGGTTGATAAGCTTGATTTCCTTCCGGTAGCGTTGTTGGTATAAAAAATTCAAAGTGGGTGTCAACGAGCTACAAATTTTTGCACCTTTCAAATCAAAGCCACCTCTAAAAAGCTAAGAAACTTAAACTCTAAATTTACATTCTTCTTTCTATGTGGAGATTGGAAAAGCTCGCAAATAGTGAATTTTGTAAAAATCCTTTTAAAATAATTGTCAGACCTTGATACCAGAAAGTATTAAATGTGCTTCCAAGCTCACGTTTTCATAATTTTGTAACTGAATATTTCCAGCATTTCCCAAAATAACTGACCTTATTTGTTCAGTTCATATTGAAGAAAATCACAGGAAAATCAATAATCTTCTTTTCACCCGTTATTACAATGTTGGTACAGCTCGACAGAATCTTCGCATAAAATAATGAAACTTTGTGTTCTTCATGTGTCAATCAAACGTGAGGGCATGAAAGAGACGGCAAGACGGCTTTTGTGACATAAAACTCAACATCAGTGTATGATGAAGAAAGCGATTTTTCGTTTCTCACTACAACTTTGAGTCCATGTTTTCAGGAGTGTGCAATAAACAAAACCGAAAACCCAATGAAAACGTTCATTTTTGTTCAGCTATCGACTGTTTGAATCGGCTTAAAAGATACTTCAGCAATATTATTTCCCATGCCTATTTAACGACTAATAAAAATATGCCAAAGCAATGTGTTTTCAGAAAATATCTTGGAGCGGTTTCGCTATCTTTCTTGTGGAGATCTAAAGCAAACAAAAAGTTCCCTCCACCCCTACGCAGACGACCGAATTTGATACTTTTGAAGACGTTTCTTAAGTTTTTTTTCAAGCTCAATAAAATTTTGACTTTACAGCCATATAAAATATCTTTAAAACTCATAAAATACTCAAAAACAGCATGCGACGCAGCTGCGACCCACGTTCAAAGAGAAAAGCATAAAAATATTTTTGATCACGGCTTAAGATCAAAAAGTGCGTATGATTGTCGCAAAGCATTTGCCTTTCTGAAGCATTTTAAGAAGCATGAAATAGGGTGAAAAGGTTTCATAACCGGGATGCTATCAGATTAGGAAGGCACCCAATTCTTCAGCCTTGTCAACGACGAAAAACAATAAAATGCGATAATCAGGATTTTCGCTCGTCCGAATTCCGCCTAAGAATTTCCATTGTGCATGCCAACCGGCAGTTTAATAATCCTTCACAACCCAACCAATACTTCTGATTAATTAGCTCCGGCTTTTACTGTCGTAAATTTTTATTATTTTTTATTTCCCTTTTCCTGCTATTTGTTTCGCTTCAGTTTACGAAAGTGAATTTCCACTTTCTTCATCGACAATTTCCGACGTCAACTTTAAATAGGAAACCTGCTGGCATTACTTAAATGCGCAAATTAATGTGTGAAATAAAATTAATGCTGCTTTCCCCGCTTTTAATGCCTCAATTTCACAGCGTTTTTTTATTTCGAGAGTTTAACTCTGATTGTGATCGGAGCAAGTAAATCAAAATATGCAATTTAATTTAAAACTCGTAAAGTTTCACGCGCAGAACATGAACATTGTCGTTAAAAGAAATTTAACATGAAAATCAAATCTAATTAATACGGCAGTAACTAATTGCGTCTGTTGTTTTTACAACTCAAAGCATAATTTGAATTGAGTCGTCGCCAGGAAATTCACTCAGGGATGATGTCGTTCAACGAGACTAGATTTCGGTGGATTTCGGCTAACGAAACATCTGCGACAACAATTTCAGCCAATGAGTTATTTATATTTGTAAAGCATGAAGCAAATGAATAGTTTGCGTTTACAAAACAATAACCGTGCTTAGCGTGAGACAGATTCGAGTAATATTGACGCACCTCAAAGTGCCTGAAGGATAATTTATGTGACAGTTTCACGTGAAATTAAAGTCGAGAGAAATTGAAATGAAAAAGTTATTTTCTTCTGCGATTGTAGAGAACTTTTAATTAAGTTGGATAAAAGTGGATTTGCTGTTTGAGTAGCAAATTGAACCAGATTTTCTTGAAATTTTGAAGACAGTTGACAAGAAAACAGGATTCGGACAGACTGTCAACAAACTAAAAAAGTTTGAAAATTTAAAAACTTGTTTACAGCCTTGAATAAGTGTTGACATTAAGCTTCTTCACAATTTAAAGCAAAACTTCCCTTATCAACTTTAAATTCAATAATTTTTCGCAATTTTACGGTTCAGTCTTTACTTAGATTCATCTTCCATACATTTGATTCATTGCAGTGCCTTGTCTTGAAAATAAACTTAACAAATGTATTCGATAAATTGTGAAAGAACTGAATATTCAATAAACTGTGACACTGATAGCATTAATCAAAATGGCGTACGAGCAATCATAAATTTCAATTTTTTTCGTATTTATTTGTAATCTTATCAAACTGCATCAATTTATTGGCAGAATTTTGTTTAAAGTAATTTAAGGCTTAGTTTAAAATAATTACCAACACAAGTTCAAAGGATTTTACAGAAAAGCTTAAGGGCAATCTCAACTCAAAAAAAGCACGTTGATCACATTTGTGTAATCTACCTTGATTTGATGATATAGGGTGAAGCTGTCTCTCCGTCGTCAAGTCATTGGTATCAATCGACTTATTCATGCGTCTCCATGAGAACACCATCAAAAAAAAGTTTTCACCACTCGATGGGAACCAACTTTTAATCAAAAAATATCTTGTATAGAAAATTATCTGACAAATTCTCTGGTTGATTGATTAATCCGCCAAGCTCACATCGTCTTCATGACACATCCAATTAATTATGATTTTGCCTATTGAAGAAAACTTGGTTTCTTCTTCTTTATGCAAATTCACTTTCCACTTGTGAGATATTTTCCGCCACAATTATGAATCACTTTGCCTCCGTGTGAATCACTTGTTTCAGGGTCGTCATCGAGTCATTACAAGCACATTTTTGTATAGAACGCGAAAGTTTTTCGTCTCTTCACTTTACGGTTCGGTTAGTTCCTTCACTCTACATTTAATATTTTTCTTCAACTCTTCTATTTATAAAATGACGGAAAAAGATTGAAGAAAGAAATCACTTAGCGAAGGCTTTTTTATTCTCTCGTTCATCATAAAGCCATTACAGCACGCAGAGTTGAGCCGCTACGCGGAAATAAAGGCTGAAAAATTTCAGGGCGAAGTTTCCATTTGGTGATTGGGTTTTCCTCTCGCTTGCAACCTCGAGGAATAATCAAGAAAAGGTCAAAAACAACAAAGGCAACTAAAAATGAAGCGAAACATAAAAGAGAATTTTCCAAATAGCGCTTTTCATGACGCCAGAAGATTGAAACGTTGAAATGATTCAGTTAAGCAATATCTACCGTCTAAAATGTCTAATGGTTGCGTACCGCAAATAAATATCTACTGAGTTGGGTTGTGCACTAAATGTCACAAACAGGCTTATTACGTTTCAAATAGTCTACACGAATTTTTGATTTTAGTCGCGTTGTGTTATAATCAATTGAAGTTGTAGAAATTTAGGTTGAAGGCCCTTAAGATTGCATATTTTATTAATTTTAGACATTTCAAGTCATGTTCTTTTAAAATCGCGGTTCTTTTAAAATTACACTTCTTAATGATTAAATATCTTTTAGACTTTTTTGTAGTAGATTCTATGCCAGATATTTGAGCTGTAGACATTTTGCATCACTGAATCACAAGAATGAACAAAAACATTCAAAAGGAAAAACTAAAAGCCCTTCGAAGTAGTGAAACATCTCTCTCGAAATGAGTTAAATTTTTGTTTCCGTGGCGCCAACTTTTCTACTGGGAATGTAACGCACCGTGAAGCTTTTCCCATGACACTCGGAGAAAGGAAAAAATAACATAAATTACAACATTAAAAATAGAACAAAAACATCACACAACACGAATTTCCCGAAAAAAAATCCTTTTGTAATGGGTTTTTTACATTTACGAGTGATTTTTTTATTGTTGTTCCTGACTTCCACAATTTTTCACATTAACGTTGACTGAGAGAAGTAATAATATAAACACTACATCGTGCAGGGCTATGCGCACACACACTGAACATTAAAATTCCCAATTGCTTTCTTTCTTTCTATCTTTCTTTCTTTCTTTTCCCGACTTCGTTTTGTGCCATTTTTATTTCTTACTTCGTCGACACCGACTCCGAGGCACACAAGAAACTTATCCACTAAAATATGGTAAAGCGAGCAAAGAACTTTCACCCTCGAAGACCCAACTGAAACAGTGCATGAAACAACTTGAAAACTTTCCAACTTTCGCAGACTTGGAGAAGCTTTATTGACGATAAATGGAGGCGCCAGGTTTATTTTCGATTCCAACATTAACTAACACATCATTAACTGGAGAAACGAACAAAATCGATGACGAGCATCTTTTTGGTGATTTACAATGAAACGGAATTAAAAACCAATTGATAGTAGTCGATTCGTGTTTCGGCACAAGTGACTGTAATGGCTTTAGATGAATTCACTCAAAAAACTTTTTTCTCATTTTTTTCACAGTCTTGAAATATTTTCAAGTTTTTATCTCGCGTTCTTGACAACAGCGGCTAAATTCCATTCGTCTTCTTACTTTGTGTGTATGAGACTCTGTTTATCACATCTTAACAGTTTTTTGACACCGAATAAAATCAAAAATTAACTTTTTTTCCTTTGATAAGAATTTTCATTCGAGCCTCTTGAAGCGGAACATGCTAAGCGTTTTATATGAAGTGAAATCCAAACACAGACTGAGAGGAATTGGGATTTTCTTCTGGCTTGGAGAACATTTTCTCCACGCTATGGTGTGTTCAGTCTATTTTGGTGTGCTTCCCTACTGGCACAGTGACATAATTATGCTTGTGTTGAGCGCACGAGAAATTTTCATTCGAAACTCTACATGATTCCTTCAACACTACACGCTTGGGTTCGGGAAAAGCTCTCTCAATTTTTCCGATAATAGCTCTCACGTGGCGTCTTCTTCAAGAACACAGTGAGACGAAACCGAGTGGAAAGTGGAAGCCGTTCAAAGTCACGCGAAGGCTGGCAGTTTAGTTGCAATGCGTTCAATCTTTACGGTTGCTGCTGCCGCCTAAAATGACGCTGCTGATTTGAACTTCATTCTTCTTCGTCTCGAACACCACCGTTCTGTCATATTGTGGCTGTTACGATGGGTACCAACGATTTTTTATTTAAATGAGTTGGAAGGACTGTGATTGATGACGGAAATGATGGAAATATGCAAATTAACTCGAGAAAGATCGCTTCAAAAGCAGCATAACAAATTCAATCAAATGGTCAGCAAGTCAGATAACATCATTAAGACAGCAAGAAACTTTTAGAGTTGCCTGACTTGTCAGTTCTGGTTTAAAATTTACATTCTTCACGCTTAAAGTGACAGAGATCATTTCAAGCATGAAAATTGTAAGTTTGAAAATATTTTGTAATGCAGGTTGTTGTGATGTCCACTGGACCATGATAATTTACGAATTTTAAAACAGGAAATTCACTTCTTTGTTTTGATTCAGAAAGCTTTCAACGGTGAATAAGCAAACAACTTTAGGCTTCATAAGCGATAAATTAAAACTCTTGAACAGGAAACTGTTATTTACAAAAACTTGATATCAAGCTTGATATTGACAATACCCGACGAAGAGCCTCCTGCTGCTCCCTGTAGCGCGGTACTGTGGAGGGAAGCAACAAGAGGGGCTCGAGGAGGGCTCTACTATTTCAATTACCGACAATGTGATTCAGTGGACCCCATTAAGAAGATAAAATCAAGCGAGCGGAGCGAGCGCATACAACTTCTTGATATCAAGTTTGATATTTTGTTTTTTGTGTGTTAATTTATGCGCAATAATAAAATTAAATGGACTGTTGTGATAAATATCTGCATTATGCTGCTGCATGGTAAATTGAAAAATCCTTTCTCAGATCAACTGAATGTATACTTCAATATCCCAAAAAAAGCTTGTATTGACTTTGAAAATTCAGCCAAAGGTTTATTTATCGGTACCTTACCCTAAATAAATAGTGAAAATCCAAAAAATTGAATTTAATATGCAATTAAACTCATCAACATAAATTTAATCGAAATGCTTCCTGTCAAATTTGGCAAACCATTTTCACTTAAAACAAGCGATTTAATGGACTTGACATTTTATATCGAAACGGATTTCATCAGAACTCAGTTTTTCCTGCTGAAATCGTTATTGTCGATAAAAAAATTATATTTCACATCATAGAAAATAAATTTGCACGATTTTAATTAATATTTATCAAATTATTAATTTTTTCGGCAAACCAACTGCGATTTATTTCTGAAAAAATCAATCCGGATGTCATTATCGCTAGTTGTGCTATTGTTTTGTTACAGTTTAAATTAATCAGTTTATTGATTTCATATTCACTAGCTTAAATTATAACGTTTGTGTGATTGTCAACTACGGCAAAGTTTTGTGAAAATTTCCGGAAAGCCTCATTGATGTTCTGGTTTCAAATTAATATTTTACCACAAGCTTTGCGAAACGATTCATTATTTTATTAATTTATTTTCTGATGACGATAGAGTTTGCTAGAAATTATTAGTTTGCTTGCTTGACCAAATAAATGTTGACGGACTTATTTTGGAAGCATGATGCTTGGAAGCAATTCCATAAATTTTATATAAGAGCTTGTTAAATATTGTTTCAATATGAAGTTCATTTATTTTATGAGTTAAGTCAATCAATGAATCTTTAAAATGAATGTTCCGAGTTGATTTTTCAAAATTAACGTTTTGATTCAAGAAAGTTCTGACAAACTTTTTCAATTATTAAACTGGAAACGAGCAACAAAATAAGTTTTTAATAAACAAATTTACATCGTAATAATAAAAAAATTCACGTAAAATCAAGAACACGACACAAGAACACTACACAAAACACGCTGAAAGCAATACCGTCTTGACATATGAAAACGTATCACTAGTTGCCTCCGTGAAGGCTCGTCGGAGCCGTATGCGTCTATTTTGTGAAAGTGTTTGAGGGCACAGCAATACTCCCTGAAGAAAGAAAAAAATGGAAACGGTTCGTTTTTTGCTTACACAGTTCGTCTTCGAAATGAGTTGTAAAGAAAAATGAAAGGAAGATGTAATTTTATGTGTAGTCAACGCTCTCAGCCTAATGAAATGTGGCTAATAAAACTATTGATCATGAGACTACGGTTTTCGAGCTAGAATTGGGATTATATGAATAAGACGGAAGAACAAAATTGAACAAGCTATAAACAAGGGTGCTGGTTTAGTCAAATAAGCAAACCAGGCCAGCTAGTAACCAGTATAATTCAAATATTAAATTAACTAGGCCTGGTTAAAGAATGTTCAACTCTTTGTCAAACCCGTTTGGGTAGATAATTATATAAATAAAAGTTACTCAAGTCTAAATTTAAGGTGTTATGAAAATAAGTTCACTTCAGCAATTCTTTAGCAAAGAAAAACCAAAATGCGTTCTTTCTAGAAATCAAAGCCGGTTTTTTGTAGAAAACCAACCTGCCGATAATTAAACATCGTATTATTTTTGTTAAATTTTTACAAACCGGTCAAAACTTATGAATGCTCTAGTTAATAACAGCACCCTTCCTATCAGAACTTTCCCCAACTATGAACCTAAATAGATTGTAGTTTAACGGTGCCATTTGTAGTAACAAGCAGTCAGCTATCATTTGACTTCGACGGAGAAACATTTTAACAATAACAGAAAAGCTTCTTTTTAGGCTTTAATGATAGCAACTCAGCCTAATAGCTAAATTATTCAAACAAATGTTTGCCTCGTTTCCCTTCACGATCAATAGTTTTGTATTTGAGTTCACATAAAATTTAATGAAGAGGTTTCGTTTGTTTCCGTTTTCAGCCCTGTTTCACCTAAAACCTTGTAATTTATTTATGTTTAAAACAAAGTTATGCGACTACTATGAAGTGAATGATGGCAATGAAGAGTAGTGCATGATGATTGATGGGAGATTCAATGGCGAACCAAAACGAACATAACTTTTAACAATACATAACTTTTAACAATCAACATAAAATTTTCACAGCTTTTTGTGCAAAATGTTTAACATTCGACATTTTAATTAACTAAAAGAAATTTAGGTAAAAAAAAAGACAAAATGTGAGCGAAAAATTAGTTTACGTACTAATAATATAGAAGCAACAAAAATTGTACACCATACAAATACAACTAACTGAAATAAACCGTCAAAGAGTCGACGTCAAGCATGTTAATGTAACTCGCGTCTAATTAACTGTAATAAATTGAGAGAAATTTTCCGTTTCCGCATATTAAAAGTCTTTAAATCTCTCGTGGTAAGTGAAGGAAGAGAACATTTTCTATTCCATCTGCCAATTACTTGATCCATCAGACAGGAATGATTTTTCAATCGAAGCAGAAAACCGTATTTACAGAATCATCATTTCTCAAAGTTCTTACAAATGTGAAGTTGAGACAGATGCCTTGATTCTGCTTGCACATCTCTGTCACAAGACCTTGGTTAAATAATAAGTTCAGACTGAAAACGTTGAAAATATCTGCAAAATCTCTAATTGCCTGAATATAATGACGTCTCATTTCACTAGAGAAATGTGGAAGCGCTTCCCGAATCGTATAATCAATTGAAATTTATGCGGAAAAAGATGAACAGTAAATTTCTGCGCTCAACACTCATGCGAGTAATTAAATTTCTTCGAAAAAATCTTTATGCAGAGCTCGTCTTGGGGATTCTTTCCTCCTGGAATAAATCACACCCAAAGTAATTGAATATTCAAGGGCGATAATTTGAAATTCATCGTAGACTTTCTGCAAAGTTTTAGATTTATTATAAAAAGTAAATGAAAACACGTGAGCAGCTGTTTGAACCCAATTGATATAAAAATATGATATTTGTAAAACTTTAGCAATTTAAAGTCATGAAAAACGTTCGCTTATCACCCGTTAATCGACTTTCAAGTCAAAAACCCGTCTCCATTCATTTTAATCCGATAGATTAGCATCGACAGGGATTTGCGAGTCTTAAATTAAATCTTTTATGTAGTTTTAGGAAAACATCCTTGTTTAAGTATCTTCTGGTTCTAAAAATATCTTGACGATAATTAACTTGATTGTTATTGTAGTTCATTTAAGCTTGCTTATTCAGCTTTCATCTAGATATAAAACCCCAATTTATCTTATTGTCGAGACATTTTTCATGCAACCACTTAAATACGGAAGAAACTGTTAAAATGTAATGTCACCAAAAGTTTATTTCTTCATATTTAGAACAGAGAAATTTGTCTTAAAACCAAAATTGAGACGTGATTTTACGTCACAAAATTTGAAAATGTCCCTGCCGTTAGAGAAAATGTTTGTGCTTGCGAACATGGGCGAGCTGAGATAATTTTTTTGCCAGCGGAAGCATCTTGGGTGTCGGAAATTTATTCATAGTAATTTATTATCACCGATTTGATCCTTAAACAGTGAACAGATTGGTGAAAGTTTTTCTCGAGCGCGAAAAAAGAGGATGCAAGCAGAACTGATTTATTCGTTACAACCAATGTTGGAAAATGTGAGTTTTCATTAAAAAATAACTTTGTCTTTGGACTCTTAGGAAAATATAACCGAAATAAATGTTATTAATTTTTTTTTTATAATGTTTACCAACCCTGACTCTAACCTAATAACATCAATGTAGCTTCTGGGTAGTTTCAGATCTCAATATTTCATTTTCTCTTTTTAAATCTAAAGAAATAAAGGCGAGCTGCGAAAATGGGAGTTCATCGCGCTTTTTCTCGGGTAAAAATCGTGACAATAAATCACGAGAAATGCTTTTTAAAATCTTTTTACCCCAAAAAGCTTCACTCATTTCTGACGTTTAAATAGCCGTTTGACATGAACTTGAAAACAGTTCAGATCTTAAAATCTCAACTCAATGAACACGTTTTGATGTTTTAAATGCTTTCTGCTAAAAATAGGTGCCCATAAAAATTCCTAAAGAAAAACAAAAAACGTAAGAAATTTTCTCATCTCCCATGACGTTTTATCGTCATCTTTAACATAGTTCTGGCAACAACACGATCGCGTGATGAAGTCATTTTCAAAGACAGGAGAAAAACACGTTTGCAGGAGATAAACTGAGAAAATACAAAAAGTTAGAGAGTACTTAGAAACACATTACGAACTTAATTCTTGCACGTTTCAATGGAATCACAATCTCAAAAGAACGTCGAGAAGGACAAAGTGTGACTGGAGATCAAAAAAGTGCAAAATTTCTGAGCGAGTGTTTTTCATTTCAAATTTACGATGAGAACGAACGCTTTCATAAATTCTTTTCATGTTAATGAAAAGAAATGTCCATTGTATCTAATGTCACCATTATTGTGTCAACGAAACTCAGAAGAAAAGAAATGAAGACAAAAGAAAATTAAAACAGGAATAACAACGAAAATTGTTTGAAAAATATGTGATAAATGCTTTTGTGAAAACATGATTTATCATGGCAAAAATGTGCAGTCAAAGTTAACTTTTTGCCTTCTGTGAAGTGCAAGAAGTGCCCTTTGTATTTCCAAAGCGTTGGGTACATATCTCGATTTTCATTGTGAAAGCTCTGCAATTAAGCTTTTTTGTGGATTTAGAAACATGCACAGCTTCAAAAAAGCATACGCGTTCAGCTTCAAAGATTGTAGCTGAATCATCATGGAACTTCTTGGAATTTGTAAGCTTTGAAAATGGCGCCGAATGATTGGACGTTTACACTGCCATGTGTTTCTAAATTTCGTTTTGTACCCAACAAACTCCAGTGTATGAGAGAAATGACAAAAATCGGTACAGCAGTTTACCGCCGTAGCCGAGACGCTTTTTGCTAGGCTACGGTGAAAGCTCGACACAAAGAAAATTTCCGACTCACTTGTTTGAAGGATTTTATTCCGCCCGACATCTGGAAAAGAGATTTGTAAACTTTCTCAAATGAGAGCTTTTGAGTTTCTTACTCTCAACGCATCAGCAGCAATACCGCTTAAAGCATCGCTTGGGTCTTTTAATTGACGCAGAGATGTCGTCGGGTGTGTGTGGCTGCAATGTGCTGACAAACTCGGTTCTGGTTGCGAGCTTTGGCGGATGATTCGTGACGATCGGGAAGGCGAACCAGTAACAAACACTGGTGGGATTGTCGTCGAATGATGGTGGATGAGAAGGTGTGGCCTGAGATGGCCGTGAACAATACTGTCTTTGGATGTGGAACGGTCGAAATAAACAATTGAGGTAGGAGAAGTGGATGAGCGGCGACACGTTTGGCATCTAGCGTTGGGTAACGGCGATAGTATTTGAGCATTCTCGTCATTGTAAGCGTCACGACTGATTGAGATTATAGGAGCATCAACTTGAAGCATGTCCGGCGCTGACCGAAAGTTGTCATCGATTCGAAAATCGTCCGCGCTTTCTTCTGACTCGCCTAAATTCGCACCAGCCGCTGACAGTTGCGGACTCGTAAGGTAAGTTCTGTCTTGTCGTATAAGCATAGGTTTGTTGGAGGTAGATTGTGCGGTTGGTCCATTTGACTTCATAGAAAGTGGGTCTTTTAAAAGCTTCGAGTTTTCATCAACGGTTAAGGAGTTGTCGGTGGTGATTCTTTCAGTGTCTTCACCCGATGCCATTCTTCACTGCAAACTGAAGGAAAAATATAAAACATTAATCAAAATCTAATATTCAGAACACAAAGCAACATCAGATAACGCCTTCGTATGATTCACATTAAAAGTTCCACACGAAACCTAGACATGTAAACCCCAAGCTTATAAAAGTTCCACAATAACATTCGGAATTAAAATTCTATTTGGAACTTGAGTTATAAATTTCATTAAACTTTAAATTTGCAATCAAAATTGAAGCTTCCTTCAAAATAACTGCATACATCAGAAAACATACCACGCTGCAGGTTTTCGTAAAAAGATTCATTTATGCTCTTCATAAATGGTGAGATTTTATCTCAATGCTTTTTAGTAGCAACATAATTTTTTATTAAATTTAAACACGAGTCGTTAATTGAGTCATTCCAGGTATCTGTTCAATGAGTTATCGGAAATTGCTGTAAGAAAGTCATACCACGCGAGAACTTTCAAATGATATGAAACCGGGGATTGAAATATTTGTTGATGAAAGTTTTGCGCGAATACGAAAACGAACCTCGCTAAGCCAGTCTAATTATGGAAAAAATCCAGAATTCATAAAGTGTTCAGTTTTGCGTTCAACAAAAATTTGGTTATCATATTTTCATCAGCCAGAAACTTGAGCATTGGTGTGGTTTTTCTTAACTGTCGCGGAAAGTTTTTGAGAGCAACTAAATTGATGACTCACTCGGGTGTCGTTTTAAATTAAATCCATAACAAAATTTCTTCTTATTGAAACCAAACTTTCAAATTTTCATGTGATTTCTGTACGAAAGCACTTTAGTGACATTGTGATTACGAAACTTGACTGATTCGCAGTGATACGGATTCAAGGATAGCAAACTTTATTTTAAATATGCAAATTTGGACGGATGCATTTCCGTTGTAATCTGGTGTGTCACGTAAGCTTTATCTGCACAAATGATTTCCAACCCGTTGATTCCGCAGTGACACGATTTAAAATCCAGGCCATCGCACATTTATTGATTTCACCTGATTTAAATAATTTCATAACCGCAATGTAAACTTTAAGTCAGTGGTATTGATTGGCACGGAATATATAAACATCCGACGACTACCTCAAGAAAATCAATTCACATTTCAAATGTAACTCATGAACAATGAAATACAACTTCTTCCCCTAGGTCATGATTTCGGAGTGGTGAAGCATGAAATACAAATTTTATAACGAAAGCTTGAAAATGATGTTTTGTGTTAAGTCCGTAAATTTAATTCTTTAGGCCGGCCGTGCTTATGTCAAACATTAATTTTAATTTGCTATGTTTATTAACTTCAACATCTCATCATTTGTCTTTGTCTTGTCCCAAGTTGGATTTTAATCATCAGGTTCACTTTTTTTATAACGTTCACCAATAATCTGATAACACAAAACACGGCAGCATTTGCTTTTCGTAACAATCTTGAGTAATCAGGATGAATAATGGAGTTTACGAGGAAAAGATAAACAGTTTTAAGACGTTGCTTGCTTCTCATGACACAAAGTGAAAACACGGCTGAAATACAGCGAGGCTTTTGTTTAAGTTTTGATTTTTAAATTCAACAGAAAGACATTTGAATTGTTAAGTTGTCACAAAACTAGTAACGAATAATTCCTTCAACTTAACTCATGATTCATAAAAGCACACGAATAACTCAATAAGAAGTAAATACAGTCGAGCATTTATTTCTTAGCTTAAAGATTGTTTTTGAAAGCTTATAAGTTACAAACGGCGAACAGGCTTAACAAATTTTCGAGGAAAGCATTTGATTTAAACACAACACTTCGTGTACGCGTGGAAAAGCCTTAAAGCAAACACATAGAGCTCGGTGTTTATTTATAACCATTATTGATTCTACACATTCACGCACAAATCGCAAGTGTAATGACGTCTCGAAATCATCGCTGCTGTGAATTGATTTGCGGGAGAAATTTGAGTACATATATGTAATCGATTTCTTTGTCAATCATCACTTCGGAAAATAAACCTTTCGTGTTCCCAGCTATACTTGAACTGGAGGAAGTTTGCCTTCTTAGTAAACTAACATAAGCCAGCACGCACACTCTTTTGCCTAAAACAGTTTGTATCTCCCGAACGAGTTATCTCCAATTGCCAATCCTGACGTTCAGCATCAATTGAGAAAACTGTGGAAATTTTTCGCATCTAAAATTCATCAAGTTAAGGAGAAATGAAGCCACCCATGAAGCCAATTTATTTCAGATGGATCAACTTTCTTTCAAAACTTGTTAGAATTGGCTTAGTTGAGATAATTTTGTTTTCGATAAGACTTTTCCTAAACAAATAAGAACTTGTCTTACCCAAGTGGAACTCTTTATGTGCTTATCAACTTTGTTGCAGCTTCTAGTGCAAGATCATTAAAACTGCAATGTTCCACAACTATTGAATATTGAATTAGTTGTAGAAAGGTTGCTTAAACATGAAGGCATTAAATAGCAAACCACCAAAATTCATTGCAAATCCAGATTCAGAAAAACCGGCACATCAGCGCACATTCGCTAATGAAGTCAAAAGTCAGAGTGGAAAACAAAGCTTAATGATGTTTCCCTTGTCATTTCTATTCTTCAATTGCATCACATCACGTAGCATAAAGTGAAGTAAGTTTTATATGTAGGTTTATCACGTGAACGTTGGGGTAGAATGAAATTTAAGACTTCGAAATAATGCAGTGACTTCTGTGCTTAAGATTTTCATTGAGAAAAGTTTTAGTGAATATTTGTTTTTGTGATCGTGTGTTTTAATTGCAGTTTACTTATGAATGTTGGAGCATAATTTTGGATTTAGAAAACAGTAGGCAAATTTTAAATTGTTTGAATTTATTGTGTAAATGGATGCATATATGTGAAGATTAGATTTTAATCAAAATATTTATTAAAATATTATTCAAATTAAGATTTATTTGTTCAAACTTTTTACAGATTCATACTTGATGAATTAAATTTTGTTTATTTTATGCATTCTGATCAATATAGAGTAAAGAACTCGTTTCTTAATGCTTTATTAATTTTTTCCACGCTTAAAGCAAAGTTTGTTCTGAAAGGTCGGAAATGTTCAACAACTCAGACAGCATTGATGCAATAAACTTTTCCACTTCCCAAACCTCACATTAACTTTATGCTTGTTAGTCCTTTCCATAAAGCACAAAGCATGTTCAAAGTTTGGAAACATTTTTAGAGATCTTTGTAGCACTGCTGGATTTCATTGAATGTAAATATTGAAACAAAGTTCATTGGAAAGACAAACAATGAAATTAATTTTCTTCGACTGTTGCAAAGTATTTTTATCGATCTCAAAAGTTTATATTGCAAGCCATATATCCAGGCCCTGACACAGGGGGATATCCAAGCTTAAGGTTTTGTAAAAAAAAAAACAATTCACCTAACCTGCTGAAACTTTTTTGAAATTGAAATTTGAAACTTTGAAAAGCGTTTCTCACAAAACAATGAAAAATAGTCGGAATAATAGTTTATATTGCGAAGGATTTCTTTGTTTTGGTCTCGAAGGGCCCGTATGAATTTTTTACCCCAGGCCCCACCATCCTATGAAGGCCCTGCATCTATCTTATACATACTAATCAATACATCTGAATAGAAAGTATTTGAACACAAAGAAGAATGTGATATAAAACTATATATAACTTGGACAAATTGAAAAGGGACGTGTTTTAAGTATTTTTACGTGTTTTCTTTTCTCTTAAAATTTAGCGATCCATTTGTCAGTAATTGTCTTCAATCAATATCGTGCATGATAAAACACACTTTTCCTTTTAAAATCTGTTCCATCAGCGCCGACCAAACTCAATTTTCATTCAATTTGTTGCGTGATGCTTAAGGTTTTTATCAATTCTAAGGGAGGGCTCATAAGTTACAGCAGATGAAATTCCAGATTGTAATATGCAATTTTTTTCTCGTCATTTGAATTTCTATTTTAGGATTGTAAGCATTTTGTGCGTCACTTCATTTAACGTTTAAAACGAACGTAGATGTCATAAAGTTTCTAAATGAAGATAATTTCAAGTCGTAAAAAGCGACTCAAATTATATTTCCTAACACACTAAGGCAGTTTTCTGAATTGTTATCGCTTTAATGTGCACTAGTATTTATTTATTCACCTCGCCCACTTGTTTAAACAATTGGATCAGCAAGTTATTTCATTTTCTTTGCGACTCAGCTCATTTCCGAGAAAATTCATACGATGTGGTCAAAATCTTCAACCTTTTAGAAAAGCGAATCGTCGACGATTTTACGCAAAGTCTGCTTCTTTGGAAAGGTAATTTTCTGCACCAACATTGTCATGACATCCACGTTAATTTTCAACCTTTGTGTTGCTATATTGTTGTCTACGAACAGCACGCGAGTCAATGAAGAAGTTATAAAAAAATCGATTTTCGACATTTCATTTAAGCAAAAGCTTTCTTAAAGACATGAATTTTTTTACAACTTTATGACCAACACCGAACGAACGGAGACGAGCTGCTGCTCAATTATGCTAATAAAGCTTGTTTGAGGGAATTAGTCGAAATTTCGTTTAATATTTATGAACCTTCGTTAAATTCTGTGTAATAATGAGCTTTTTGGGAATAACGTTTCAGCAGCAAACTTCGATCAAAGCGAAGAAGGGACGTAAATTGAGTCGCAAAACTTGAAACGTGCTTAAAAATTTTCTTGATTGAACAAGATTCCGAAAAAGGTTTTTCCAATATATTTAATTGCTATCAAGCACGGCGAATGTTTTATGGAAGACTTGGTCTCGGAAATTTCAATCAAGTGTCTCGTTTGTCTCTCTTTCGATGGGCCGGCTTACGATAAGCTAAGAAATCAAAAAACTTATTCTTGTCCGTGTTTGCCCGTTTGGCTTTTCGTCCCGAGAAGTGCCGTATCGTTTGTCAAGTGTCTCCGTTGTTGTTTCTTTATTGCTTTTCTCTGTTTTTTTTATCCCCAGGCAAAAAGTCACTGTAAATGATACAGAAAACGAGACAAAATACACTATAACAAGCTTCACAGATCATGAATAAATTCTTCCCTAAAGCAGGACTTTATGAAGTCAGGTTTTAAAGCTAAATGGGTCAATAATTGGAATGGCAACTTTTAAGCATTCAGGTAGTAGGCATTTCAACTTGAATCAAACTTTCACCAGCATGCAAACTAAGAAACTGGATTTTAAATGCTGTGAAGCTTTAATCCAACTTCAAATGATACGCTTTCAAATGATGCTGAAATGGATATAATTACTTGATGTTATCTCTGAAATGCTAGTACTTGTGTGTTGGTAATGGATAATAGGGTTATTTAATTATTCAAACACATTTCCACAAGCTTGCAATCTTGTTTCACAGTTCAATTAAAAGGAATCAGTAAATGAACAGCTGTGTTGACCATAGGGGCTTCCCTGATGGCCGCCAGAGATCGTGCAACAGATAGCGGTCGGAAAATTCTTTATCTCCAATGACACGGAATTCGGTAAGGAAATTTAGAAGATAAGGAATTCGTAGACAATGTTTTCAGTTGCAAGAAAGAATTTAATTAACGAAGCAAGTTATCTGTGTCTTAGGTCCTTGATAAGACGAAAATAAAACACTGGAGCACGGTACTCAAATTACACGAAACTCATTTTTGTTGTTGTCAGAGCAAAGAAAAAAGGCCGTGGGTCGCATCACAAGCATTAATTATAACGAATGGAACAGAAAACTGTTTTTAAAGTTTTTAAAGTGACGTAAGCTGTCTTTTTTTCAAACCTACATTCAATCGCGCTAGCTTAAAATTATCTTAAACACCTAGCGAATCCGGCGAGAGCCGGTGGATGCTAGTAGGTCATCGGTCATCATCAACGATGACAATTGAACCTCGATGATGACCTCCCTTTCCGGATGATGATGCTAGCTTAAAATTACTCACAGGTGTAGGAATATTTTCGGCTGATCTTAATATCTTGGAAAAAATATTTCAAACTTTTTGAGTAAAATCGATACCTCGACTCAAATATTTGCTCCATTATTTATAGAACGTCGTAAACCTGAATAATTTATTATACTCTATTTAACTGCTTTACTCAATTTTTGATTTTTACGGCGATGGAAAAATGCTGCTTGCCGTGCACACGATAAACAAAACCAGAAAAGAACAAAAAACGTAGCAGTCGATGACTTTGAACAATGCTTTTTTAATCCATAATAGGGTGACTGTACCATTGATGAAACGATTAAGGATTTTTGAAGTGAATTTTTCCTTTGATCACATCACTAGCCTTCCTCAAGTTCGCAAACGCACTCAATCAAAAGCCAAAGTCTAAATGACTATACTTCTGAGTTTTGAGTGTATTTGCAATTAGCACTTAGCTTGATCCAATTAAGAATTTTTTCTTCTTCCAAACCATGCAAATTAAAGGCGAGTGTATTGAAGCTGGTTTAAAAAATTGGTCGCGCTGCATCACCAAATTCCTTAATTTTTTCGGAGGTTGTGGTGAAGCTAAGTAGATATTTGATCAAGCTAATATCGCTCAGCACTCGCGTTGCAACCAGAAGGTAGAAAATTGAT